>JABFQD010000456.1:0-26119 GCA_022817045.1 Psix sp. ZL-2020
AATGGCTCGTTGTTATTTATTTTTACTGAATTTTATTTTTTGTTACCAACGTATCGTGAAATATTATTTTATTGATTTTCAGTTCTATTTTATTTAAACAATACTGGAGTGTATAAATAAAACTTTGATATGTAGAATGTAACAAATTAATTTGTTAACAAATGTTTTTACGAAATCATTCAATGTTGATAACCAAAAATGATACATATGAAATGTTAGCTTGTCGTTTTCAAACTTTTATAGATATTTTAATACTTCAATGTTATCGCAATTTTATCGGCAATCACTTACTTATTTATAAACATTTGAAATTCATTCAATTAATTTTACACCCAAACTGAAATTATTTCAACAATATGATTTATAATGGACTACATAAAGTTTGCTTCTACACTTTTCGTTTTCTTAATGAGAGTTCCTCGTTTAAACGAGTTTTTTTGCGAAAAATGTTTTAGAAACTTTAAACTTCAGAAATGTCTAAAATATCTACCACATTTTTTATTTACTTTGTATAATGTTACTGAAGATTAATAACATTAGAAGAACAATAGAATTAATATCAAATAAATTATTATATATCCAGCTTAAAAAATCTGTTATTCGCTTACATAATTCAATATATACCGAATAATTAGAAAACGCTATATAATATTTGTGTTCGATGAGACTGCGTGTATCACATATTTTCACCAAAAATAATGCGACGAAAGAGCTGGGACGTATTCAAAGCACGTTGCCAGATACATTTTAAGCTCGCGGTGATACTTAATTCAACTGTTTTGATTTTCATGGCGCATTCGATTCTCGTTATGCAAAATTATGATCATTAACAAAAACACTAAAGAATATAGTTAAAGTTCATGTTGCGATTGCAAGACCTCATAAACCATGGTTTTTAACTCTGCAAAACAAGGGGGAAACGTGTTAAAAATAAATATAATGAAAACACATTTATCTGTCTGATGAATCCAGTGGATTTATCCTATCCTTTTCTTATATTCATATTCAAGTGTGAATTTTCGTGTGAATACGCACCGAACAAAAAGACTATCTGCAAGTATTTATATTAAATAATATTATCAAGCACTTGAAGTAATCGCTAAAAGTAATTTCATGAATATATTTGTCGGAATAAAAAAAATGTGAAATGCTTAAAAAAAAGTAACAATTGTAACGGAATCTGTGTCCGTCGTGAAATACAGTGATCCAACCAAAGTTTGCTCCGACGGTTGAGTGTTGCCGAAATAAAGTTGCAAAATGTCGAAATGCCAAGTACTAAGTCATTTTCGAAATGGTAAACAAGCGAGCATACGGGAGATCGATTGATGATCGATCAAACAAAGCCATAATCGGTCGATTACTCGACACGACGGTAAATCTTGATTATCGGTAATCACGTACTGCAGGGAACGCGATGACTCAATGAATTTAGCAACGACACTTCAGACCCCCTATACCGCGCTGCAGTCAAGTCACGTTTCATGATCGGATTCGTCAATGTGAGTATTTCGGGTCGAGCTGCTAATAAAAATGCAGCCATTAATCCGACAAGCCTATCACTTTTGTCGGTCTTGTTGGATGACATTTCTTTGATTACGTAACGTGACACAGTGTTCTTTTGAATTCATGTTAAAGACACGTTTATATAATTTATTTATCACATTTTAGTGGGAAAGTCAAATGGAATGAATTTGTTGGCGTTAAATGCATTTGCAATTAGTTCTCAAATACTCCACTGCATAAAATCTCAGAAGAAAATGCAGAATGTAAATAAACGGTGTAAATTATCTACCAGGCATGCGACGCATTCGAGGATTCCGTTACGAAAAGACCCGTGTGAAATACTAGCTTACATCACAGTACGCTTCTGTCTCTTAAGACGACGCTGAATCGAGACCGATAGCTCGCGATGACTCTATTAGAGCATGTTTCTCGGGAAATGTCAACATCTTGCGGCTGCTAATTAATGCTGAACTCAGTCATGAAGCCTTTTCTTGTTCCGATAAATAAAATTAACTGTGAATTTGGAGTCGAATCAAACGATCGAACGGTAAACATCCTTGTTTATTTTTCGCTTAAACAAAAATGCATGAACTATTTTCTCAGATTTACTATACGCTTCTAAGTTCACAATTTCATCAAATTGTTCTAAAATTATGAAAAAAAACGTATCGTCAGACAGAATATAGGTCGCCTTGGATCTTTTACATGGGCTTATTCAAATTTGGTCGAACATTTGGATCAGTTGTCGTGTTGCAGGTTGAAAACTTACAATCGATCGTGAATATTCGGCAGACATTTGAAGTTAAGTCATTGGTAGATTTGTTCCAATTATTCAAATGCACGAGTATCATGCGATTCGTATTGTCGATGTGCACCTGTTGCACGTTGTGGATGTCGCATCTTCTCGGCGCAAAAGTTTAACTTGCACGCGGCCGAGTTTGTCGCGCGGCGCAACGTAAATATGTTACTTTATGTTGCATAACAAACTCGGGATAGAAATAAAACGGCCAAGTTTACTATGACAACGTGTACGAAATCAATGGCATCGAAATGGCGCAATAGTAAATAGTTGAATCATGACTGGAATAGTAAAGTGTGCTGTTTAAACAACGAAAATGAAATAACTTATCACTTTATTGGAAAGTTTGAACAAATGCATCGGTCCGATTTCGTTTGCATTTTTTATACCCCGATGAGAAGTTTGTTCTCATAACTCACAAACTGGTAAACTTTGAGATTAATTTTTTGAATGTTTCGTGTTTGCGCTTGACAAAGGAAACATTCGTTACGGTTCAATTATCGAACTCAATTACTCAAGCATTAATTATAAAAGTTGTCCGTGAATAATTTTATTATCTTATGCTATAAATGAGGTAAATACTGCGATAAATTCGCAGTTTATTATTGTTATATTTAATATTCATATTTTGAATTTGGTGAAAATTACGGAAAAGGAAACAATTTTTTAGTGATAAATGAGTTTCATTTAATAATATTTCTAAATATATTGTTTTTTGAAAAAATTATAATTTTATAATTAACTAATATTGTGATATAAAAATAGTAATTCTACATATATTATTTTCTATAAATTTTAACTCCATTCTCAGTATTCATACGTGATATTCAGACAAGAACATTAATATTAAAGTCTATGTCAGTGAATAAGCTGTTTCAATTATCTAAATTATTGCATTTCTAAAAATGATAGTCTTTTTAAATAGGTATAACAGGTTTTCAAATTTTAAACAGGAATTACACTGCTTTGCAAGGCAGTTACACACTGTTTGTATAACTGTAATAATAAAGAACAGACGACCGATAACTGCTTAACCAAACAGCAATTTGTTAAACAACACGACTTAACAAACATAACTGTGACATTTGTTTAGCGGTTCAGTATGTTTTTCGTAGTGTGCAATCTGTTTGATTGTATGAAATTGAATTTTCATGTCCAAGACTTTCATTACGAACCGTTTTAATACAAAAATAAAAATCACCTAAAATGTACGTTTATTCTAGAGAATTCGTTCGCTAATGATTTATTTATTCTATTGGGACGGCCTGATGTTTAGTCAAACGTAAATATTCGTGACGAATTTTCAATTCAATTTAGTTACAATTTTAAACTCCTCATAGGCTATTTATCGATAAAAAATCAACAAACAGAATTATCACTACATTTAAATTTTATTTATAAAACAAAAAAGGAGAGAATTATCTTCATTTATTTATGGTCTTTTATGCTTTGATCCATAAAAGTACAAATTTCCTCTTCATTTATTCCTTCAAATGCTTTATCGATTCTCGATCACGAAAAAAGTTGTTCGCCTCTATTCTCCGAATCGTAAGTGGAAAGATAGAAAATAATTTACCATAATGGTGGCATGACGTTTTGCAAGTTTCATGTCCAGGAAGAGAATTCGATCTTTGGTAATGCAGTAACGTCCAGCGAAATAGTGAGAGTGTCGGTGTTTGAGCGTTCCCTGAGCGTAATTCACCTAACTAATCCCTTGTAAACACGAACGGAAAACGAAATGTGAACGCGAGACGTGAAGTCTAAGCACCGACTGGCTTCGCCGGATGGCTTCTTGTCGACGGTGCTCGCGGTCGCCACAATAGCAACGGGTGGGAGATCAAAACGATGGTATAAATCGCCGGGCCTCACTTACACTCGTAGTTACACTATGTTTTATGCAATTGGTATGCGCCGCTGTGACGAAACCATTGTAGGGCCTTTCGATCCAGACCAAATGGGAAGCGCTTTTTTGAGCTGCTAATTACACTTCGCTATTCAAACGCGTGCACGAAGGGTAGCCCAAGGCCACAGATGTATTAAACATAAAAACATAAACAGCAAATGATATAAGTTCAGAATTTATATACCTTGAGTGTTCATAGCAGTATATCTAGTTTTACGAGTTAAGACGTGAACAATTTTTGGGTTATATATGTATCAATTACATAAATATCAAATATCCTCAGAGGTATTTTATAATTTTTTTAATTCATTCTAAAACATGAATTAAATGTAAGCCAATTTATGCAAAGTTTTAGGACTTACAGAAAATGATTATTAAAGGTGGGAGATAAGAATATGTTGGTATGTTTTTTGAATTTGTATAATAACTTTGAAATTACAGAAAATGTCTTAGAAGTATTTGTATTTCAGTTTGAATGGAGCGATAGTATGTTCATGATATAAATGACTAATTTTCAAAAAGTTATATTCGAGTAAATATAATTTTATATTTGTCCGTGGTATGGTAGAAAGTCACAAAGCGCTATCGTAACCGGAAGCTGTTTTATACACCGCTCTACAGTGAAAAAGATGCGCTAGCATCTTGGACGTATTTCCTATACTGCGAGGGTGGACGTTGGATAATGCGATTCGTTAATCTCAAGCTGTAAAGCGCGGTCGAAGATACGTATCTCGGGGTTTCTGTTGCTGACGGATGATTCGTCGAGTTCTCTTGTAAAAGCCGAGGCTATACCGCCTGCCGAAGGAAAAAGATTCGTAAAACACCTCTTGGAAAACAACGCAAAATGTCTGCAATTTATTTACGTTTAATTATTATAATACATTTTTTTATATTTAGTCAAATATATTTTACGAATAACAAAAATATTTTAAATAAGTTTTACTTCATTTCAGGAAATTCACATACGATTTAATAATTTTTGAAACAAAATAACTCCGTGAAAATAAGCAGCAGAATATTGCATATAATATTAAAATATAATTAAAATTCATGATAAATGTGATTAAAGCAAAAGCTAAACGCTGGAAGAGAACTTCTGAAAGCTTTCAAATTTCATTCTTGAATTCAAGAAACTTTGTGGGTTATTAGCGATCATTATCATGCTGCCGCTTCTTATTCGAATAATGATTAGATTGAAATTTACTTCTACATTTTTTTCGCTCGCCTTCTTCCGCAAACATGGTTTAAATGGCGAACGTATATTTGCGAACTCCAGATTCGACTCCTGATAAGATAGATCTCCAAACGAATTAAATTGCAGCTGAGGGGTCCGGATCGTATGTCATACCAGTCATATGAGACGTAATTCCTTTTCGCAAACACACATACTCTTCATTAAAACCAACACGGTCGTATTTGAAATAGAAAGTTTGTTTAATCTTTTTGAGTAACAACCATTTCAATTAAAATATCAAAGTCTTTACACTGTTATTAATATGAAATAGCAAATGTTTTTATAATGAATTAATTGTATATTTATGAAATAAGAAACTATTGCAGACATAAAGACAACAAGTATGAAATAAATACAGTTTTATGTAAATATATTTAAAATTCTACATCAACCACTATTTAAGTTTGATTTTATTTTGCTCATTTTAATTTGAAAAATGTTTTCGTATAAAAGAAACTTTGAGGTATTCGAAGTACTTTTCTGTGTGACGGAACTCGTTGGCAGAACAACCAACTAGGAAAATGTAGTGTCGCAGAGCTCATCGTTCATTCTATCACGAATGATTCTTGGCATACCTTACCTTGAGAACATAGAGTTATTCTCGCGCGGCGTGGAGAAGCAAAGCGCGTGCGTTCGTTCTCGACCGACCTTCCTTCCGGTGAAAACCCGCGAGTGATTAACACGTGGTTCTTGTCCCGAACGAAACTTTATGAATGAACACAATCTCATACCAGAGTGCGATTAACGGACGCAAGAGACAGCAAGCCGCGTGCACTTTTTCATTACATCGACTTCCCTTTGAAGTTTGCGCATACTATCAAATTATTTAGTAGTTAACTGCCATAAATGCCTAGTCAAATGAATTTCCTAATGAGTAGGTTTTTGATTTGAAATGTGCTTGAAAATTCGGTCTATCATTTCACCACATAATTAAACTAAGAACGTAATCATTTTTCATCGTATTTTTTACATTTTTATGAAAAATTAAAAAAAATTAATACTTTTTATTAGAAGAAAATTAATTGATCAGTTAAAATGGGCATGAAAAAAAATATATCAATTTTAGAACTTATTAAACTTTTCATAATTTTTCAAATGAAATCTCGAAATTTGTATTATTTACGCATGTCGCTGGAATGTTTGACCGGGGCACTGTCCAGACGGCCGACGATACGAGTATCAGAAGAAAAAGCATCATTCAGGTAGAACGAAGGAAAATTCAACACTTTCGACGGATGTGCGAACACTGTCGATGTACAATATAATTCAGTAGCCAGGTATCTGTCGAGAAAAAACTAAACGTGGCTATAAATTATTTATCCCGATGAGGTCGAGGTCACGTTGTTGCAAATACGATTTTAGATTCTTCCGAGGCGAACTTTTGGATTTCGATCACGAGCGAACCGTGTCTCTGAATGTTAATTTTTTTCATTGTTTCTTAAGCTTGGAAACGGAGTCGGGCGTACGTACTAATAAAAGCAGTATTACCCTATAAAAATGTACATATTTATATGTACTCGACATGCTCCATGAATTTATTACGTACCGTGGAACTGAATTCGCGCGAGGGAGGAAACCAAAAAAGAAACAGAAAGAAAAGACTACCTATCGAAAAAAACATCGCATCTTTTCAATTTATGCCCCATAGATTATATACTGATGATATGACGGTCACGATTGCATTTTACAACTAAAAAAATATTTACTCCAAATGTTTGCCAGAAACGTGAAATACTTTATTTTGTATTTTTATAGAGTAATTAAAATTAAGTCAACAAGTCATGAAAGATACTTGCATGTTGTTCGGAAACCGCTATTTTTTCCTCGTTAACAAATGTTTGTGTTAATATATTGGCAAAGTGTTTGTGCATGAGCAAATTTAGAAATGCTCCGTATTTGGGCTAACGAAAACGTATTAGTGCATTAGGAAAAAATTGAATTACACTCAAAAGTCGAATTCGCCGAAGCGAAAACGCAAATACTGTGGTATTTTAATGAAAGCAATTAAACAAACTGTGATAAGGAATGATTTGATCCTTCAAGTGACTCTGGCATCAATCATTTTTGGAAAATAAATTTCACATAAATTTCGATTTTCGTTTCAAGTTGAGATCTAATGCAATCAAAAAAAGTTTGTTTAGTGAAACAGATTATTTGCGAAGCGTTAATTAATCCGATTCCAATTACCGAGTCTAGTTTGTCGTATTCCGTTCTATCCCTTTTGCAAAAGCAAAAGGAAAAAATAAACACATTACGTTTGTCAAATGACTTTTACAATCGAATATCAACATTCAACCGTAAACTAAGAGCTTTTTTCATGCATTTATTTTCTCCTGTAATACTAGTATAATTAGGATAAATTTTCCAGCAAAACGTTTGATTAAATGATCTACAATTTGTGTTCGCACTTAGTTATTCGTATAACATAAATAAGACACCTATTCACGGTTGAATAGATTTTGATCATCCAAAAGTTCGTGCGCGAAATGTTATTATTAATAACATCAAATTTTCCTGATTAAAATAATGTTATCTATATTCAAATAAGATTAACGTTTGGAGTTAGAAACTCTTTTTGATAAATTTTAACAAGAAAATTTAAATGTTGAAACTGCATAGTAATCATTTAAATGATAAAATTCGAAAAATAGAGATAATGGAGTATAAAAACAAACACTCAAAACTAACTTTTAAAAACATTAAATTTCATCTGTCTATAAATAATCTTAAAATTACTTTCATTATCAACATTATTCACCTGGATATCTAACTTTAATTTTTTGCCAGGAACGTATACGAATCCCTACTTAGGAATCACTTAAAATCCATTTGCGATACGGAAGAATGCAACGCACATTTGTCGAGCAGATTCCTCTGTGGTAGAACTAGTTTAATCTCGTGAAAGTACACACATTACAACGGTTGAATGAAATACGAAGAGTCACATTTTGCAGCAAAAACCGATACTCGAGTTATCGGCAAATATACACTGGATACAACTTGCGATTATTTAGTTTAACAATCATTTTATTCCGACATTCTATTATCGAATATTCTTCTAAATTGTTTCAGGTAGAAACGAAATAGACATTGGAGGACGAATTGTTTTTCTTTCTGAAGGAAAATGTTTCTTTTTCTACGAAATAGAAGACATGGAATGAACAAGCAAGAGGAAACCGGCTCGGACAGGAACATAAATCACTATAGAAGGAAGTGTTGATAGAAGCATTATACGTTGTCTGTTTCGGTGCGTCTTTATGAATGGGTAGGTGCAATGAGCCGTGCAGAAAGCAATATCTACTCCGGGGACACTGGGGGAATCATCGTAACTTCCGCTAAGTGTACTGCGGCAGCGGACTCAGAGAAATCGCTCGGCTATACGAGCTCATCGAATTCGCTCGACGAGTAGTTCTTGAACTTAAAAGGATCTCCCGAGTGACGGATCAGACTTTGAGCTTCACGAAGAGTGCAATTCAACTTTGCTGTTTTATGCAGTTCTTCAAGCTACATCGGAATCCCTCGGACATTAAATATGCATGAAAACACTCCGAACAAATGGTTTAATTTGATTGCGCTTGATGTTAAAAATACCAGTCTACGAGAGACGAATGAAAAGTTGTTTCTTCCTTCGTGTCTAATGAACACGCCAATACTTCAAAGACATCTATAATTTCTTCGACTCGTCATTGAGAACTTTCGGATAGGACTCTTCAAAGAATGAACTTACTGGACCTAGTTTAATTACACGTTCTTAGAAATCAAATTAAACTTTCTTAATCAAATGAAAAAGAAAATGATTTTATAATTCTTCTTTCTCTAAACTTGCCAAATTCTTATTACGAGCACATTTTCACAGACGCTTCGTACTCGTAAAAAGTGAGAAGAAGATTGATTTTGAAAGTGTTAGGTTGACCTAATTGTAGTTACACAAGGTATGCCGAAGTGCAAGAATGGATGAACGCTGATTGGAGGAATAAGTTGAAGTAGCAAGAGGATCGGTAAAGTGCCTAGGACTCATGCACAAGTGAGTCCCTTTTCAATTGGCGCGCGATAAGCAAAGCACCTTGGTTGTACACGTCGTACGCACGTTGTGCATTCGCTGCTTTGTATGGGTCGTATCTTCGCTGTATCGAGCGTAACTAATCTAAAACGAGTTTACACGGCAGTCTCGTTAACGAGCAGAAGACACCAGTAGCCGCGAGTGATTGATGGTCCAAGATCGAGTGACAAGGAATATACGGAAGCCCGAATCGCTTAAGTACCAATAGACCGTACCGTGATAAGTCTCGCGAACGCGTTCAATCGGCTCCTTAAGACCTCCCTTTGTCTTTACACTTTTTAGCTCAACTTCGATGCACAGTACGTGTTGCTTTCTCAATGCTCGCGTCACTCCCTTTTGCTTCTGACAAAACGAATGAATATCGGTTTAGATGAAGACACTAAATGCAACATCAGCTCTTCTATTGATCTTCAGCATACCATCCTTCATGACTCGTACGATTCCATTTTTTCCATTTCGATATATTTCTGCTGTGTCATCGGGTAAAAGTAAAGAGTTGCACACCGGCACAGAGAAACATGAACGCTTTAACGCATTTTTTCTTTTATCGCAAAAGGAAATAAGATAAATTTTATTTTTGACTTGCACAAATTTTTCCACCGGATTTATTAGTCAGACTGAATAAATCATACCAATTGATATAAACTTTCTCGAATTTCATGAATTACTTCAATGACTTTGTTGATTGTTTTATTCAGATAAAAATCATATAGCTTTTAACAGTAGATCGTTAGATAGTAGTGAATCAAAAAGTAATAGCATATAGAAGTTCTGTCAGCAATAACCCCCGTCATGTTGTGGAATGAAATTAGCTGCTTAAATTATCTTTAAAAATCTTTGCCAGCATTTTGTTGTTGTTAGTTTGTTTATGTTTATTCGAATTAGTTAAAATATATACATTTATATAAGACAACGTTCTGTTTTCTATGGTTTATTGTGAATTGCAATGATTCGTATCAAACAAGTTTAACAAACTTTAATTTAACGTTTAAAACGAAGTCCTATACTAAATGAAACAATTAACTTTGCAAAATAAAAAGCAAGAAAAATATTTGTTATAAAACAAAAACTTTGAGCGAGAGAAGCCCAACGACCTCCTTTGGTTAAGCTACAGTCGTGAAGTAACTGATAGTTAAACTTCCAGTGATGGCAAGCTGCCACGCGTGAGCACCGGGTGTCTCATTGAAAATCACTTTTTAGAGTGGAAGATACTAAAAACCAATTAAAAGTAATGTCAAGTGAAATTGGAAATCAATCAATATACCATTTCGCTGAAAAAGTGCATCAAAATGGATTAGAGGTGAAAAGAAAAAAATTTCTAGTTGGGAGAAAGAAGTTTCAAGTATCATTCCGACATGCTTTTGCATTTCGTCGCAAATACATCGTCGTGAGAAAAGAATGCTAAACTACCATCTAGACAACCGATTTCGCTTTTGCGTGTTATCATTTAGAGGTTTCAGCAAAAAGTTCGTAAACATCTTCTATGTTCACGGATCGCGTAACAAAGTCTCACGGGGGTAATTTGTATTTCAATTTCGCGTGATTATCACGCAGGGTTAAAAACTGTTATACCAGAGAAGACAATGGGCTGCGTTGCGGTCACGATAAATCATCGCTAAGAAAAAAGCGCGAGTTCACGATCAACACAGTGACAAAAATCGAGCAAGAAAATTAAATATCTGTGGAAGAAAAGTGGGGGAAAAAGTTACGGCTTAGGCGGAATTGTTTCGTTTTGTCGCACAAAAAGCGCACAAAAGGGTCAAAAGCGAGCACGCGGCGAGTCGTAAAACGACTTCGTTAAAGTCTCGGTCGTCTTTCCGAGCAAGCGTGAGCGGTTCGTGCAAAGGCGATCAGTTTATCCCGCGTGCTTAAACAGCAAGTCGATCTGTCGGAGTAAAAAGGCACCGCGGCAATCCTACGAGAGGATCGCAGGCGCTAGGATTTATTCGCTGCGTCCGCTGTCACTTCGAACCAACCGCTCACGTTTCCCGCACACGCTTTCGGCAGTCTCACGAATCACGCCGTTTTTTGTCCCGCAAGTTCTGCTCTTTTGCGCCGTCTGTCCGCTTCCCTTTTTCGCCTGTGTCGTTACATAAGCGCGCACTAAGTCGTTTCGGCTTTAGCCACTTCCACGCGGAATACAAATTTTGTATTTCCACAAACAAAGTCACGGAAGTCGACCCAGTAGATCCGGCCTAAAGAATTTGATGCTCTGTGGCTTTTGCGACTGAAAAGATTGCGGATGAGAGGGTAATAAAATTGTACGTGAAGATGGTAATAATGTAACATTTTTGTTACACTTGTACATAAAAGAAGTAGACCGTTTGAGATTATTTTATCTCCTCGTTTTATCTTTTTAATTCTGGGTACGATAAATTGTTTTACTGTGTGTTTATTGCGATTAAAAAAACATGTCTCTTTTTTATAAATACAAATGTTTAAAGTTTGTAAAGATAAGGTTTCTTGTTATCTATCTATTATACTATTAATTGTAAAAAATAGGTGCCAAAAAGAGAAATATAGTTTTCCATGTTAAATTTCGATAATGGACACGTTTACTTTATCATGCAATTTTTAAACACTGAGTCATTCAATTTGGACATGTTTTCTCTCACAATCACATTCGATTTTATAAACAAAGTGAAGTATGATTAAGTGGTAGCTACAAAATTTAAACATTTTTACGAGTGAACACACTTTTACGTGCCGTCGAAATAATAGGCGCTTTTTCATCAAGTTTCGGATTATACTTGGGCGAATCCACAGATTAAAATAATTATTTCCGTACTAAAGGGATTTGCCGTCATAAAAAGATTTCATTTTGACCAGAAATGATTGTGTTGTGGAATAAAATGAATTATTTTCAAAGAAACTTCAGCCGAGTGCTTTTTACTTTACATTCAACTGGAAACTTACTCTTAGAGAAAAATCGTGTATAAAAACATGTACAATCTTTTACAAATATATTTTCATAGTAGTCAAAAGTTTCCATAATTCGAATATTTGTTGACAGTAAATTAGAGAAGTTCCTAGCAAGTGTTAAAACATTCGAATAACTTTTAAATACCTTTATAGATTTAAATAATTGAACTTTATCTTATTTAACTAGTTTTAATTGAATTCTAGAATCAATTTATATTTTCAGCAATAGGCATCTATATAAATAGTTTCTCATATCTAATCGTTCATATATTTCTTAGCAAAAAGAAAAGTTTTCTCATCTAAATTTCAAAACTTATCGATAATAATCTTGAAAGCTTCTCATAACAATTCAAGGCACGATAATAGAAATTATCACCAAGTATTTCATTTTTGCAAGCACTTTTAAAACCATCAGTGCTGTTGGGTGATCGTGATATATAACGGAATTAGTTAGCGGTATAATAACAGTTTTTGTATCAAATATCCGTTCCAAGACAGCAGCTGGTCTTTTTTGGTACTCTTCTTAAAGCTGCGTCTTATTGTCGGTGAGATATATTCTACTTTACGACAGGATGAAATTCTTTCGCGCGCATAATCAAAATGGTCTCCCACAGTTGCAATTCAATCGAGCCGGTACTTTCGTTCTGAATGGTAGAAATAGTCAACTACCTGGGATTTCCCTGCAGAATAAATATACTCGATGTTTGATGGCGAATCCCGCCCCATTTTCCGTTCATGTCATACACCATATGGATACATATAGTTAGTTTGTACGCACCCGCGGCCAAACGATGTTAATGTACCACACAAACAAACAAGGAATGCGAGGAACAGATTTTTTATTGAACGTTCCGCAAGAGTTGTTTGTTATTATGCAACGTTCGATAAAATTATTTCGTTTTGTCTTCTGTTTTATCTGCGACTTTGCCAA
This sequence comes from Psix sp. ZL-2020, assembly GCA_022817045.1. Classification (NCBI taxonomy): domain Eukaryota; kingdom Metazoa; phylum Arthropoda; class Insecta; order Hymenoptera; family Scelionidae; genus Psix; species Psix sp. ZL-2020. Next base: position 13,353 of record JABFQD010000456.1, read on the forward strand.
CGAAAGTTGTTTGCTTTAATATTTACGGGAATTGTTTCTTATGTAGAGTAATCAGAATAAAGTACTTTAAAGGCTTAAAAAGCTTTGTCAATAATATTACATAAAAATAATAATACAAATTATTGTCTAAAAACTTGTTTCTTGCGTTTCATACGTTAACGTACAATTCGAGAAGATATTTGATTATAAACTTTTTTGAATATAAAACAAAGTAGTTAATTAAAAAAATATGCTACATTGAGACTTGGCACATATTTTACATTATCACATATAAATCTATCAGTCACGAAAAATGTCAAAGACAGCGTTGAGAAACAAATTTTCGTGTGTTTTACGTCACAGTGCATAAAGAACGATTCAATTACTCATAACGCAGTATGGGAGCGCGAGAGTAATGCGAACAATGGGGTTTCTTAGCGCGGGTAATTCATCATTGCGTGATATATCAATCGGCCAGGAGGACGAAAAATGTGTTTCCCTAAGATATTCAATTGCACGGACATTATGCTTGACATTGACTGGACGTGTTCTCTTTCAAGCGGTCATTATAGTAATACCAACCTAAGATGCTCAATCGGCTTAGAAACAGATGTTAAGCGGATAATCGAGCGCTGAAATACATTCGTTTCCACACGTGTTCTCAACGAATATCATGTAGCGAATTAATTGTTATTGAATGAAAGTTCGCGGTGTAAAATTATATTATATGATATATGGTGTTTTCGCCATACCTCGTGTATCCTTTCCTACATTTCCGCGCAAAAACGACATAAAAGTAGTATCGATCGTGAAACTGCGTTGCTAGCTATTAATCTGACATTAAATGCTACTGCAACCACTATTATTACTGTTAATACGTCCAATCGAGGATCTTATTCGACAATCGTAGTGAAGCATTAAGCTTAAGACTATTTATCGCTCTAATAATTTCGGTCTTTATTTATATTGTGTGGTTATCCGTTTTGATTGTTCGATATTTTTATATTGCAATATTAAGTTGTATTTTGTTTGTTTGAACACCTCGATGTTTCATGTCGATGTATTGATTATTTCGTAAATGTTTGTAAAATGTTGTCTATATCGGTTTATTTTTATACAAATATATTTATAATGGCTTTTATAAAATATCGTTAACTTTAACAGAAATTAATAATGTATTATTTGTACGTCAGGACTTTATTATTGTGACATCATTTCTTTTTCACTTTATCATCGTAATATAAAGTAATAACCGCGGTTTGAAGAGAAAAAACCCCTAATTATCGTCAGTCTGCGAGATACTAGAGTAAAGTCTATCTGAGACGAAAAATGAATAACGATGTCAACCCTATTGTGTCTGTGGTTTATTAGGGGTTAATTAAAAAGTCCACATGGCGGAAGCACATAAAATGGTTATGTATTCGAACAGATCAACTTTGCAATTGTATTACAAAGCTAAAAGTTTTTTCATTAGAAGTTCCGAATGAAACATGGTGGTTCACGATAGTGCGAACATGAAAAAAGGTGAATTAAATCCACGGTTATTTGGCGTTGACATGGGTATAGTTTCTTCTATCTTGTTTTCCGATTATTTTTCTTTTCTTATATTATCATTTGTTTTCAGTTGAATGTTTTCACTAACTTTCTCTCTCTAGAAGCCCTTCCAACTGTTCGCATCATTTCTTAAAAGAGCTCTTCATCTGTAGATCCTTTCGTTACTTACAAATAGTACCGACGTTTCATTGCCTCGTTCAACCTATATTCTTTTTCTGTACCATGCGAAACCCTCGTTTGTTTAGTAAACGGTCATTCTTTTTATTTTCTTTTCAAGTTTAATACCACGTTGTCCGCTGGTCTATCGTGGTCCATGCTATTGCAGTGCAATTTATGTGTTTCTAGCATAAATTTATCGTTTTATTACCCTCATTGTCATTTGTAAATGCCTCGCACGTAATCAAAAATTGAATGTCACTGTGAAAAAAGCTAAAATGGCCAGCGAATATTTCATTTCTGGCAAACGTTGTTTCCTGAAACGAGAAACGGTTCTGTGAAAGGTTTAAATGAAAACGTTTTTGCAATTGAAAAAAACACGTCCTTCTCGGCCGCCGAAACAACTTCCATTTCATATAACGAAAATTCTGATAATAATTTGCTCGAAAAAAGCGGAAGTATTATCGGACAATAAATTTTGTTTGCGCAAACAATCGTACGTGCATGATCGGCGCAATTTCGGTCAATGAAATGTGACTGGGAAACAGCGGGGCCAAATGGTAGGAGTTATTATCGTACGGTAACAATCTCGGTGTATTTGCATACCTGCAAACACTGCAATAATCTCGACCGCAGTGCGGCACAAGCGATGATGATCGCGTGACGCGCGGTCCGATCATGATCGGCGGATGGAAATTGATCCGCGCTAGTCAGCTGAGGATTTGCGCTCGTCACACTGACCCCGTTTAGTTTGGGGTCGCGTCAAATCGATCGTGGTGCTACCGATCAATCGTAGGCTCTTGCTCGGCCTGGCGTCGCGACGCCACGTGTCATTTCGAGGTGCAAACGTGCGCGCCGCACAAACCACGGAACTAGACTGATCGGCGAGACCACTCTAACAACTGACCGCTTCATTGCCGCCAAGTATTCAGAAGGGTGTCCTACTTCGGCGCCCGTTACTGCCACTATAACCGGTCCCTTTCCCTCGCGATGTCCGTGCATCAACGACAGGAAGGCACTTCCTTAGACGTCACAAGACCCGGCCGATTTTCGTCTCCGGGATGCATTGAACAAAGGATTTAAGCCAATGAGAAAATGAATTCGCACAAATTAAAGTCACATTGTAACATTTTTACGATTGTGAAATCAGCGTTGTCTAGAAGAACGGTAGTTTTGCGCTTTCAAGCAATCAACATACGGGAAACAACTATAGTTTATTGTTTAAGCTATTCAACTTCACTTAGTTTGTTAAAAATAAACATCAGTTACGTGAGTTTTAAATGCAATTAATTACTTTGGAGCAGTTAATACTATTTTTGTTACATTATATAAAGTTTACAAGCGTTTAAAATTTGTCTTCCATATTTTACGTATATTTTCAGTAACCGCAACGTTAGAAATTGTTTGGCCTTTCGTGGTTGAAAATGCGCTCGCAATCGTATTTTTCTATGAGAATACGATTGCATAAATATATTGTTTGAGCAAAAATTATGTATCAAAGGTTGAAGAAGAAATGAAAATTGAAAATATGAAATCAAAACATTCTTTGTTTCCGATGGTAAATGATATTTCAATTTTCATAAAATTATGAATATATTTAAAATAAATAAAATAATTTAAATTAACTTACTTCATTAAAAAAATGTTGTCACATGATAATATCCTAAAGTGTTCAAAGTGCGACAATTGAAATGATTTGCATTATTTTCTATGGCTTGGCATATATGCGGTGTCCGGTTATATATTATTGCGCGTTCATTCACAATTTCCGCATATGATTCCACATATGCTCACGTTAATCTACATTTCCCGCACGCAATGCACCAGAAAAAGTAAGTGTGATAATGGTTTAATGATATTCATTTTCCGTTTGCGATCACAGTTCGTACCAAACACATGTCAATCATGCGATATACCGTTACGCCAGTTCAAATTATGAAAAACGTTTGAAGGTGTAAAACAATACCTTTTATTAGTGATTCATTGCTTGGAGTGTTTCACATGATTCATTTTAATATGCTCGCAACTAACAAAAATCGGAGCTACGATTGTGATTGTGCGAAAATATTCTTAGTGTTGCGTGTGAACAACGTATACGTATTTGTGCTAAAGGTGTTAAGGATTGTAAAAAATAGTTAGGTCACTGTAAATTACAGGAAGACCGTAGTTCGATGGTTCGTAAATGATATATATGATGCTTCTTATAGTCATAAGATTTTCCAAAATATATGTATTTTTCCCACCATGTTCATTTACATAATAAACTGTATATTATTCTGTGACAGGTTAATTTTTTAACAGACAAGCAAAATTGCCGATTCGAAAACGCATAACATTATTGTGATTATTAGAAACTAATATACATGAATTATGTTGTATTTACCTGCTTTTGTTCAAAGAAATAATTTCCATGAGTTGTGTCGCGAAACATTTGTTGATAACAAAACGAATAATTGATTTATCTTAAAAATCAGGGCTTATTTATTAAGTCAACTGAACAAGCGTTTGTATATTCATAACTTGCTTATTTATTATTCGACACGTGTATAGTAATAATTTATGTCTTAATTGTTGTCCAGCAGTGTAAGTGCACAACAAAAATGATAAATAAATCTTTCCAATAGCAATGTCGTTGTAAATATTTAGAACGTAATTTTCATCGAATGTTCCGTTTTATTTAGTGAAAATTCTGTCTTGTGAAAGGATAACATATTTCTCGTGTCTGTTTGTATCTGTTATATGTATGAATAATATGACAAATTCAAAGGCGTTTGCGCAGTATCGTGCAGGTTCGCGCGAGCGAATATTGTAAAACACAATCCTATAAAAAACGGTCGACTCCGCTATTTCCGACCAAAATATTGATACGAACAAGTATATACTGACAAGACATAAATTGTATCGTTTTGTCGCATTATAGTGCGCGGCATAATAGAAAGCACATCGACATTTCAATCTCTATTTCTCTCCATTATTCGAGAACAAATGTTGTGCAGTTTTTCCATTTCTTATACGAATCGACCATGTTAGGCAAAAAAAGGTGTAGCTCCTGGTTAAAAGGGCGCTAACCGTAAGTCAAATAGAGAAATGAAACGTTACGAGTGGGATCGCGAGTTTATTGTCGGGGCTGAAAGCGCGACATAAACGAAAAACAATTACCGCCGACTCGGATCCGCGTATAAAGCGCACTTGTGGGAAACGCGTGTGCAAATCACTCGTAACGGCGCTGACCTAACGACCATTCAACACTTCAATTCCCGGTGCTTTCCAATCCGACAAATCGAACAATGCTCCATAAAACAGTACTGTCATACGTTACTTTTAATTTACGTTATCAGCGCGACGACAAAAACGTTTCGTCGGCGCGAAGCGATAATTTAGCTGGACAGCGTTCAATTGTAATTTGTGTTGCAGGAAGAGAAGCGATGAGACGAAACGCGAGAGAAGTGAGAAGCCGGTGAATCACGGCCGTGATGGAGACTGACGGATGCACGTGCATCACTATACGTGCATACGTTCGCGGCGTGCGTGGAAGTAAGTCGTTTACGGTACTGACCTAGCCTAGGTGGGTGAGCGTGCAGCTCGCCGCTCGATACGTTGGCGTATCGTAACCAACGGGCGACTCGAGCCCGCCAGATATTCCTGTTCAGCGTGGGAACCCACCACGGGAGGTCACAATTACGGTGGCGCATTAACGACAATCAGTTACATTAGAAGCTCCAAATATTCAAGTCTTCCGCGTCAATGCCGCCGTTGAATCAGACATCAAAAATCACCACCGACGCGCGGCGACCTTCAATTGCTAGTCCGACGCAAGCTGGGGCTACATCACTTTCGACAAATTATAGTCTAGATTATCAGGGTTGAACATTCAACATTTGTGACGTACGAGGTTGCAAAACATGAATAAAGACGAAATCGTTTTAGACAAATATCACATACAAAATATCTATTGAAAAAACTATTGCAGTTAGTACATAATGAAAAGGGACATTATAAATGGTTGGATATTTTTTATTAAAATTTATGTATATTCAATAGATATGAATTCACGAAATGGAATATTATAGTTGTAATTGTTACGTTTAGAAAAATAAAATGATACATTCCGAAATATAAACGTCCTACAAATGTCATTTCTTGTCGATGCAAAATGTTATAGCGAGTCCGAAAAAAACGCTACATGAGTTAAAGCTTAATGTATTCAGAGTGAAATTCTTCCTAATGTTTATTTCTTTTTGTGTAGCATGTAGTTGAGATTGCGGTTTTTTAGCTAACACCTAATGCTAGCTTGGTTATAATTTTAGTAATAAAAGAACTTGTAGGAAATATACGTTTAAATCTTAGAACAAAAAATTCTCTGCCGCAAAAAGAGCTAAAAATGGACAATACTGAAATTGAGATAAAATATAACATCAGCTTGAAAAATATTTCAATAATAAAATAAAAATTTGTTTTAGACCGTCATCATTAAACTTGTAGTTTATTACATACCACCATATTAACTAATTCTAGTTAAATTCAATGAACTATAATCAGAACCAAATTTCTATAAATTTTGAGTTTTATTCAAAAGTCAGTTATAACGAATATAATCAACAAGTTTCCATTACTGAACTCGATAACTGCATAAAAAATTAATAATAATAATTTCATAACTATGACGTATTAGCACTTAAGTACTGATAACAACTATGCTTTTAACTTGATTTAATATGATATTTGAATATCCCGAAGTTATAAATCAGCAAAAAAAAATAAGTACAGTTCTTTCTCTTGAAATCCCACGATAATGATAAGTTACATAACTAATTGTACTTCCAACAATGAACACTTACCTAAATGGCACTAAACATTTCGCGACAACAGTCGTATCAACTCGATTAATGTTGAATTCTACACTTCCTTACATTGTTCAAATAAACATAAATCAGTTGACAGCGGGCTAAATGAATGAACAAGAGCGAATTAACGAATGCCATTAAACAAAATGTTGGTGAACCAGAGTATAACTTTTGTTTACTTTTTACCGTCTAATAATATCGTTTATCGAAACAGTACACTGGCTTAACGTAACCCTGTAAAAGATAGCGAGTCGTGATCCGTACTTTAGATAATTCTTGTTTCGCGATTTACCGACTTAATCGGTACAAAGCCTGTAATCAATAACAAATTGGCGCTTAAAGAAGTTCTTACTTGTTTGCAGAAAGACTTTTCGGTCCGCGTCAGTCGACAGAGATTAGCATGGCAGGCAAGGTTTTTCGCAGAAATGACGTGGGAACAACCCATTTCGGCGACGACTAGGAAAATGGGTATGCTTTTGCGCGCAAAAAATGCTCAAGCATTAGAAAACACAATCAAACGCTCTCGAGACGTGTAATTAAATTGTTAGATGTGCTTTGCGCGATTACATTCGGAATACCGAGAGAATTTATCTGAAATCCAACGCGAGCTGGCTAAATAATTAGGCGGAATTAAGAATCGTCTGCTTTCCGGATTCAAGGAACGAGATTATTTACTTAACGCATCGTTATTTATTCACGTGTTTGGATTTGTTAACAGCAAAGCTTCGATATGCACAACAGCGTCGAACACATTTACGTGTTTAATAAGAATCATCTCTGCTGAATAAACAAGGAGAATAAATTATCATCGAGTGGGCCGAACATACGAACTTTAAGTGATAAAGGTCAATGCGCGAAAAACGGCGTAAGACTTTGCGGCCATGAATCATTGCTCTGAGAATGTTTTGGCGCAAAGTTTGCAGTATGCAAATCTAGTGCTTAGACGAGACGCGGATACTTAAATCGCCATAAATCAAAGGGACCGCTAGCAAATTGACAAATGAATGAGGGAAAAAAGGCCCGATTGTTTCGTCCAATAATTTATTTGAGATAAGATTACGGTTGTAATTAAATCAATGATTTTTATTAACGGAAACGAAAATACCCGGCAATTATCATTTCGAAAGAGACCTCGAATTTGCTTTCGAATTTATTGCCCGAGCAGATGAATTATGCATCTTGCAAATTCATTTTCTCGTCGTTCGCGAACGAAAACTGAGAGTCGCGTAACGATTCATTGCATATAAAGTTAATTTTTCTTTTTCTCTGGCCGCGTGTTTTCTTCTCTGTTCCTCGCCTACCCGCGCAAACGACTAACTTTTGGCAAAGTAAACCACGTTAAACGGAAGCGTTGCCCCGTGTCATCGAGGGCCACGATTTGGCGTCGTTGGCAATGCGCACCGAGGGCGTATATTCATGAATATTTCACAAACCGCAAAAACTTTGTAAGAGACCATTGTTCGAGGCACAAGAGCAAAGTGGCCGAACGTACTGAATCCTGTTTGTGAATAAACTCACAGCTCGTAGACTGACGCTTTGCATGTGTTGGCGCGCGCGATGTGGCTCTCTCGTCTCGCTTGCGAGAAATGAGATGCCAAGAGCAGCCGAGTCCGAGAAGCGGAACCACCTCTTCAGAGGTCGAGAATCGTCAGCGGTGAGAATTCTAAGACGTTTGCAGGTCGACGGAGGTCTCGGTTACTGGGATCGACCGTTAAAATTTGCTCGCAGCTATCTTGTCTAAGACATAATATCAACTTAACGACAATCTTTATAGCTGTGCTGTTGTTTCCTGTTGATTCTTTAAAATGAAATTCGACTTCTGTAAAAGTATTACAATCAAACTTGATTCGCTTGTGAAGAGAAGAAATTAAAGGCGCGTCTATGAGTTTGCTGAGAAAGGTAAAATGAAATATAAAACTCAAACAATAGTGACTATGAAGATAAACGCAATCAATAACGCAAGCTCAAAGATTCAACTGATAAAAACATTGCAACCACAAAAGCAATACAAAAAAGCGAGATAAATAAGAAAGTAAAAAAATGACGAAATTTACAATTTAAAGTTTTTTCCCTGCAAATGCATTATTCAACACTTTTATGGGCTAAAGCAGGTATTTTTGCAATATCCTTTGACAAAATCGAGACAAAAGGTCCACGAAGTTGGTCCAAGCTGACCCCTTTAGCGCACAGGCGATCTTGTTTTTAAAGATAAGCTATCCGTATACGAACACTTTTTCATTTTGGCTGAGATGTATTGAGAGTAAAGGGGAGGAATTGCAAGACCGTTACATATCAATTGGAGAAGTCAAACAGTGCGAAAGAAGCGTCGCGTCGATTTTTTGTTCTTGCGACACGATTGCGGCCACGCCAGAGAAACCTTTGTCGAAAAGTCGTGCATTTGAATTATTTATACGCCGAACGGATGCAAACGGAAGCTGGGTATTTTCATGATACCTGGATCCTGCGAAGGACATGTAGTAAAAATGTATTTTTGATGCACCAGCAAATCCGCGCCAATGTGATTATGCTGGCGACAGATTTAAGGTTCACCACAGGAATCATAAGCGGTATACTGTGTACCTAATATAACAGCTTAAGTGCACAAAAATCGGTTACAATACTACTTAACTCCTTGAGTCGACACGAATTAAAAAATATATGACGTAAAATATGCAGACATTTTTTACGATAAAAAGTATACAATTAACATTATGATGAATTTATGATTAACATTTGTCATCCGAAGTATGACAACTATTCAAGCTAGAATCAACATGTTTCATAAATCTAGAATTCAAACGATACAGAGGAAGAAAAGAAGATTTGATCGTTTTAATTGTACTATCTCTCTTATACTTAAGAGGTGAATATTGTTCAAAGAATGCTTTTATAGAATTGCAACTCGCTTGAGCGAGTTGAAAAACAAAGTATATCTTTTTATGAGTACAGAATGGTACGTTTAAACAAGGTTTTAATATTTATTGAAAAAAAATTGTATCTTCACAAAATTTACATTTTGACATTTTCTTTTCTGACATTATAGAATAGCATTAATATCACAAAAATTTAAATCACCGTAAATGTAGTTGATCCAGAATAACATAATATCGAGCAAGTAAGTTCTGAACATATCAGATTAGAAATGCTGTTCAATGTCTCGATTTAATCTTACCAGGATAAAATTATAGATATCAATTTGCGTTGTCAAGAAGTGGTTTGATGGTAAACGGTGTTCAAGAACACGAGTAATAAAGTAAGAAATCTAGCAGAATTTATAAAATCATTGATGATTGGTTTCGTGAGAAAATTTGATACCGTAGCGAACTCTTAATGATGAAAACTATAATTTTGCTAAATACAATTTACAATGATATTGTTCGAGGTTAGAAAAATAAACGAGCCTTTGAGAGTGCGCGTCTTTGAAAGAAACTTTAAATTGCCAATAAATAAGCCAATTCAAATTTACAACACTTGAGGAAACTGAAGAACGTGACTTGAATAATTAAACTCTTATCGGTGTCTAATTACGAGTTACTTCATCCAGGGCGATGATAAAATCTGCACTACATACGATAAAAGAAAGCAAATAATTGCTTTCAGTGTCTGTCACGAGTGAGATAATCAGAACTCTAAGTTGCATACAATGCTGGCAGAATAGTTGAAAATTACCCGGAAAAGCGAAGAGGTATCGCAAATCTATTTTCCATACCAGTTTTTCCGATCTATTATTTTTGCCTAAAATTCAAATCATGGGAGCAATGTCCGGAGAAACACATACAAGTACATGTGTACTGATTGAAGAACAAAATGAATGCGAACGTGAATTTGTTCCGCATTAGAATAAGAGAAACATAACCCAATTTTTACAAATATGTATATATATATATATCATTGGTATTGAGTGTGAATTGTATATTAAAAGTAAATGCGCTGTACCTGGTACTAGTATAATTACATTATATGGTACGTATGAATGCGAGGGATCGTACTTTGGCTGGTAACGGTGTCTCAGTGCTTTCTGGTATGGGATCAACGGTGAGCGGTACCTGCAGTTCGAAAAAGTAATCTTCCTTGCAGAAGTGTAGCGACGTGTGCACCGAAGACAGAGGAGATAGAAAGGGCTCGGAATATAAATAAAGGAACGACCAGAATGAGAAGAGAAGCGAACAAGTGGAGTGGAAAATGCGAACAGTGAAAAGCTGCATTATTTCCAACAAGAATTTGTTCTTGTTTGTGTCGGACAAAGTCCATTATATGACATTCGAATCAACTTCATTGTAGGTTCGCTCGAGGTACCGTCGCGAGCTTCGGTATACTGAATTTGACCGCGGAGTAATGGCACGTCGCTGTGTCGCGTAAAAATGAATTACGCGAGCGCGAAGCATAAAAAAGAAAGATTAAGCTAGTTACAGAAGTTTTCATTTTAAGATGTTAAACTGGAGATTTACCGCTTGCAAGTTAGATGAGAAAGATTAAGTGAGATGAAAATTGGTCATTATATTTTACTCCCGCTGTCGAGCAGTAATTAAGAAAGTACTCGACACACTTTTTCGGCTCGTCCTATAAGCAGTGTAGCCTGATTGAAGATTAATAAAGTTCCGATTAATGCTCAGATAGTAGTTACGTTATTTAGCTTCACTGGCGAAAGAACAAAACTTTTTTATAAGTAAAGTTTAATTGTTAGTTATTGATTGTCTTTTTAAATAGAATGTCAACAAATTTAAGAGAGAATCAAAGAACTTCATTTTTGTCACGCTTTTTTCCTTAAAATGCCAAAATTTATCGCTGTGTAGCGTACATAACTATTTTTAGGTATAATCGATAATTTATGCGGAAGGAAAGCTGGTGTTGAGGGTCGTTAAGGCAAAGGGATTCCTGGAACACAGACTAGCGACACATCTTCATTAGCTTTTCATGAACGTCGTCCAGCTCCGCACAGCCGATTTAGCGGTACGCGTGTGCGTCCCACGTGATCATGAGCAGGATCACGTGTGGTCCGAGTATACAGCTATAGATAATATACCGAGTTCCGCATCCGAGAACTGGCGTCGTGTTCTGCCGGACAAACTCGAGGGAGCCTCGCGGCGCCGTTTATTCGGCTCGTCTCTCCAAGCCTCAACCAGTATGCCCTCACGGGATTATACGCGATCGCACACCGTATTACGCGGAGCGATTTATACGATCCAAGATAAAAGCCAACTCGCGATAAGCCGATATCCCCCATGACCAGAAGGTGGGGTGTCCAGCATCAACGAAATTACGCTTAAGAATCCTTTCTTTTGGTATCTTTATCAGAACATTAAAAGCAAATCGATTATTTTCATTCTAAAATAATTGTTATCTTAAGATTAAGATCATATTTTGTGAATTTGCGGGCCTTGTCAATATAATTATGTCTAAAATTATATTACAATTTTAAATTTGACAACTTAAACTTCTTTTATAGCAACCGTCATTGAGTGACATTGATATTCTACATTATTACATAGAAATTCGGACATTTAACCCACCAAAATAAACTAGATTGACTGGACTGACGAAGCTGAGAATGAACTATATTTATGTCTTGAATAATCAAACATTCTATCTTATCTGTTCAAGAGAAGAATAAATCATGATACCTAACGATTTTATTTAATCCTGATTTAGTGATTGTAAATATATAATTATCGAGAATTACGTCTCCATTATTATAGTACTTGGAAAAAAGGAATAGAAAATGCTTAAGAAGAATGTATTACTTTAAACTGAATGCGTTAAGTTGAAACAAATTATATTTCTTGTATTCAGTATTGTGCATTAGCACAAATGTCTGACCTTTTGATCATTAATGTTGTTTACTTAAAGATCTAACGATAAATAAAGCTTTTCCGTGTCAGTGCATTGATGCGAAACAAAATTCACCACAAAATAAATTATATGTTATTCTAAATTCGGATTTTATTCAAGTATCACTATAATACCAGAGATTTATAATGACAATTAATAATAATTCGAAAATTGAAAAAAATTAATTTCGAGATTGTATTTGATATGAGTGAAAGGTGATAGTCTATACGCACGTACTGAATGAAAATATAATCTAAATTTCAATATTTGGAATTGCTACGACGTGTGACATTTCATTCTAACTCTACTTTATGTTTTATAAAATATTTCGCACTTTTGTGGATACTATTTCATCGGATTTATTCATATCCCAATCATTTTCCATTGTATCATTTTCATTTGCCT
>JABFQD010000457.1:0-26052 GCA_022817045.1 Psix sp. ZL-2020
CAGCAATGAATAGTAGAAAAATATTCTAACGAATAGTAGAAAACTTTTTTTAAATTATTTTTTATACAATCCAGATTTAAATAAAGTTAAATGTAAAAATATAATGTGAAATACTACAATATGTTTCATGACATAATATACTCGCATATTTAAATCAGTCAATCACACGCAGGAAAATCCTTAAAAATATTATATATGAAAATCAACCTAAAGGTAAATATTCTGCCCCTTTGTATGCAGACCCATTTTCGAGTGTCATTTTGATTGTACCTCAAGATATGTACTCCATGGTAACACTGCACAGATTTTTGCTCATTTTATAGTTCCGAGTGTCGAATATCTCGAGGCGAATAGAAGCATTAAAAAATTATGATAATGTAAAGGCGAGTTATTTTAATGTGAAAGAATTACACATAAGAAATAAAATTTTTATTCATAAGTATAATAATTTCTTATATTTACTTGAATTAATTAAAAATGAAAACTAAAATCTAGATTCAATTTTAATATTTAATGATCATTTAGTGTATATCAGAAACTAGTATCATACAAATTCATCTTATGAATTTAGAAGTTTTTGTTGAATAAACTAAATTAAATTATCATTCTCTTCTTCAAATAATATCATTAGTAAGAAATTTGTAATAAATGCTATTTTAAACTACACCCTAACAGCCGATAATTTTAGCTGAATTCACTCTAATTAAAAACGTTCTTTTTGAAAAAACATAAATCGTTCAGAATAATAATCTCAATAAAATTTTTTGCCATGAAATTATATTTAGATTTGTTTATTCAACTTTGAGTATACACATTGAAGCCAGCTAAAATCAAATTTCAACTTTTTTCAATTCGTTCAAATGACTGAGCGGAAGCGATGTTTGTTAATGAAAAATTCCCAAAAAATGCATATGGATGAGTATTGTTTTTTATAAGCATCAAATTTGAATGACTGTGCGAAGCCCCGTATAAATGAATATATATGACCATATAAATCGAACAATTTTATTACGAACTAATTGTTCTATCTCATCATATATACATACATTTTGCTTGAAATTAGATTTATAAATCTCATACAAAAATCGTCATACGTATTTAATTATAGGAATCATATTATACAATTGATATATCATATATGCAATTTTTATTGTTCATTATGTGCCTATGAAATTATCGCGAATGATATCTCGTCAAAAGAAATCTCATTTAATTATACCTCAGAACAATACGATAAAACACGACATTCAAATTGTTCAAATGCTATATTCCCAATCTGCGAAAATTCAAATTTTTTACAGTTAATTACGAGTTACACGTCGATTATTACATTTTGCTTTCATCGTAAAAAGCTTATTCATCATACATTATAGTTTCATATACGAATAAATTTTCCCACATATCACATTATAACAGAATCTCGCGATTATGAATTACCACATTTATACAGACTCAAAAATGCTTGAGTTCATTATTGTAATATTATATGAATACTAACAGACAAAAATAGTTTGAACAATACTTAATTAGACTTATTTAAAAAATAAAAATAGATCCAATTAATTATTTTTAATAAATATTTTAAATCAGACTTCCATTCATTCTTTATTGGAATTAAATAATGAAATTACATTTTATTACCTAAATCTCAAGGGTGTCACATTAACACAAGTCATAAAATTAGTTTAACAAAATACTGTATTATATAAATAAAATTTAAGAGATTTTTGCATATATAAACATAATCATGCATATCCGCAAAATGGAACCTAATCTGTTTGGACAAACAAACTTGTTCCTTGTTCTCAATCTATTTGACGTTGTAATTTCACACTGCGTGCGCTCTACTAAGTCCATCACGTCGTCTCGTTTTACTCTATCGAGATTTTCCGTCGCTCTCTATTCTATTTTCCCTATTGTCCCTCTTTATTTCTACCTTTTCTCCACTTCTGCATGACTATATTCATTTCTTGTCTTTGAATATTCCAGTTTTTCTCTCACTTACTACGCTTTTGCCCAACATTTATGCTCATGAATATTTCGGCATATAGAATTGGGACACAATTTTTCATGCATTAAAAATTTTAATTTGTTTTTGATTAATAATACATTTAGAAGGCATAACGCTTACGTTTTGTGTTAGCATTGTATTCTTGATTTCTCAATAGGATTTTTTTTCATAAAGCTTACCGCAAGTGTAATTTCTAAAACATTGAAAATCTGAAGAAGTTAAAGCACAATCTTTTTAAGTCAATTTTATTGTATCGTGAATCAGACAATAATATAATCTTGTACGATGATTGTTAATTAATAATTTTATAAGACAATTTAATTTATTGCGCAATTTTATTACTACTTTTTGAAATGGAAAATATCGATGCGAGTAAATAATGCACATATTTTATACTAAATTAAAATATAACGTTTTTTTTACGAAAATTAAATTCTGTTTATATCATATATATTTAAATGTAAATGCATTAAATACATTTATTGAAATATTCATAATGAAATTATCAACATTACACATTTTAGCATATCCACTCTCGAATAAATGGTATTTCTTCGAATAATTAATATAGTTTATTATCAATCTTAGTAGAATCTAACAATGAATCTAATTGTGTGTATTCATAAAAATATCGCTATCTCTTCAAATAAGTTTATACTTAAAGGTAGATGCATTATTCATTTAGTCATTCATGCTCATTTGACCTGATAAACAATTTCAATAACTTAATAATTAAAGATATGAAAAAGTTATGATTATAAACCAGCCTTTAGTTTTTAGCTTTTTTAAACAAAAATGCCATTGATAAATAAAAATTAAATTCATGACCAGAGCACAATTCTATGTCAGCGGGAGAATATGTTCGAACGGTTTAATCGATTTTTCGATAATGACTTTTCGAGAATAATGAGTTTTCGTCATCTATCTCACTTCAAAAACATGAAATCATTAATAATTTACAATGTAACATAAAATGATTTAATATTTTTAACGAATTGTGGTAAAAAGTGACACAAGTTTACGTATTTGTATTATTATTTAATTTAAATAATCTTTAATATCTGTAGTAACAGTTTATGCATGGCTGGGATATTACAATCAAAATACCAACATTACAAATTTGCAAAATTAAATGAAAATAGTTATTCAATTTCAAATCATACATAAATTCTCTCAGTTTTGTAATACGTTTCTATAAAAGATTTCAATAGTTTTATACATAACTGAAGGACGTTTTTGAAGTGCTATAAAAATATGAGGGCGTTTTCGAAAGGCTATAAAAATATGAGGGCGTTTTAAAAGGGAGAAAAAAACGCCCCCACAAAATATGTCCAAATTAGATCTTATAACATAAAGAAAAAAACATATTTTTGCACGTATAAATAATCAATGCACACTCATAAAACTATTTTATAAAAACAATACAAATTAAAAAGTTCCTAATCTAACCTAAAAACCGGTGTGGCATCCTCTTAAGAGAATGTGATAAAATACCGAAATAACAAATTACTTGAATTATATTTATTTGCACCGTTAAAATTATGTTTGGATGGCACACATCAGATTTTGCATTTTTATTACATATCTAAAGACAAAAATAAATAACTTCGTTGTTTATTTGGCATTGTTGTTTATATGAGCGTTTACGAAGTGAAATAAAAAATTAAAAAATACAAATTAAGTCTTACAAAATGAAATTTTATATTTTCCCATAAATAAAGAATCGGTCTACGCTCATTAAAATTTATTATTATTTTACAAAACAACGCATATTAAAAAGCCTCTGAAGAACTAAAAACTGGTATGACATCCTTATATAGGTCTTAAATTGTATAGCACATTTTTTCTGTTTCATTAAAAAACTCTGCTTTTTAAATTAAAAATATTTTCCGTATCAAATAATTACTTTTTTTATAAAGAATTTCTAGTTGGGGAATTCCGGGTTTGCTCGTCTCAGAAGAATAACATATCGATATTAAATTTTATTATTATACGCATATATTCACTTACCTTTTTTGAAAAACTAATAATTTTTCTTATATAGATTAAAATTCATAATTATATTTGCTGAAAATTTGTTTAAATCTATAAAACAATTTAAAAAATTTGAATTTTTTAGCTTTGAATATATTTTCAATAAAATTAAACTAAATTAATATATCTTTAAAAAAGTAGGACAATGATAAATACTTAATTTACTATTAACTATGTACGTACATTTTAAATCAATGAATGTGATAAAGTAAGACACGTATAGTACATTATTATTTAAAGAAAGACAGAAAATGATATACATTATTATGCAAATATTGAAAATTGAAGATACGTTCACAGTCTGTAAAAATTATTCGAAAATATTCAAACAAATTACTAATTGCGAATTTAATTATGATTGACCAATGTGAGCATATTGATTCATTTTAAATAAAAAATATAAAATGTATTTTGTTTCATTTATATGATTGTAAATTATTGAATTACACATAAATATTAATTATTATTTTAAGTTAAAAAATACTTATAATTTGAAATATTGTTCATTCCAATAGAGAAGTATTTTTTTATTAGAAAATCATGAATAATACAAATCGTGCAATTTCATTTATTTTAAATATCTGTTTATAAATCAAAAAAATTATTAATAATTTCTTAAAATCAAAATTTAACGAATTAAACAAAAAGTTCCCTAAAATCAGATTCCAATTGAGAAACTGTGTAATTAGAATTAAATTATAATTGAACTTCTAATTAATATTATATTATAAATATGATTGCGATGAAAGAACTATTTATAGAACTTTTTATGAATATCATATATGATTATAATTTAAATTTTTAGATGATTTCTAATAATAAAAAAAGTAATTTAATAACACGTTCCAACGAAATAACCATTTCAAGTAATAAAATTACAAGACACTTAGATAAAAAACTTCCGAACAGAATTCCTTTAAAAATCTATTTTTCTATAGAATTATCAATTTGTTTCTTCTCTTTCTGTGACAAAGAAATTACTGTAGTGGAAATAAATTTGTTAATGCCAATTCATAGAGAAATGCTGATGTCTTTTACAAAGAGAAGCTTTTCAAATATTCAGATATTAAAATTTGACAATAAATATGCAAGAAATGTACAAATCTTTATACTCGTTTACAGAATAAAAAGCACCCCGTATATAATAAAGTAATTGAGCAATATCTTTAGAGGTGAAAATTCGCGCATCATTTTACAGTAGCATTTCGATGCGCAAACTGTCCAGCCGCAAGCACTAATACTTTTATAGAATCCGAACCCTTAACCGACATCATCAGGGCTAACGAAATTTGACATTTCTGAACTTTTTAATTCCCCCAAAAGAAAATAATTATAGAAACTATACATTCGGCCAATTATAAACTAAATCAAAACCTTCGCTTTTACTAATATCCTAATTAAGAAATATTTATGAAGTACATACATTCATTCTGAGAATCAAAAAAAATGTTAAAAAATGTTCCCTTGTAATAACTTTTATAATAAAATGTTTATTCTTTTTCAATGTAAATCACAACATCATACAAATTTTATCAGTCCATATAATGATTTATAATATGCAATCGAAATTACAGATAGTCAATTCTAACAAGTCGAAAGTAAAATTAATTCGGAATTACAATTTTAAAAAATGGACGAGAAATCTAATCGACTATGTCTAATTCTTCATGTTTATACAAGTCATTTCATGTGATTAAAACATTTAATCGCGTGATTCTAAAATATAACAATGATGTTAACCATAACGGTCTGTAGATGCACTCAAAATATATCTATGTATAATATTTGTAATCAACAATGTAAGTAAACATTTATGTACAAAATTTAGAATAATAAATTATAACTATAACGATTGATTTGTAAGCTGTTGAAGGACAGACACCACTATTTCCCTCAGAGTCTGAAAATCATAAAAAATTAAAATCAATCAAAAGATAAACTAAGCACAAGGTAAACGTCTCACTTGCTGACTAGTTTTATTCATTATTATTTTCTGTTTTACAGATACAATTTGAAACCAATTGTACCTAAAACTTGTTTCATACTTCTAAACATATTGCATTATATTGTCAATACTATATATAATATTTTTATTAAACAGATTTATACAAATAAGACCGTTTACCTTATTTTAAGGGTCATATATTAGTGCAAATGAAAGTATTTATCGTTACCTGAGGTTTACAATTTTCTTCTAACCAACTAAATATACATCCAGAAAGTTCCGAAAAATTCGCTACTGACACATTGTTGAATGTCTGAAACAGCCTATCCATAATTGCTCGGAACTGTAAATGACATAAAACTTAATTATTAAAAACAAATAAGATATTTTTAAATGTTTTTATAACTTTTAATTTATCAATCCTTACAACTTGAAATTTGGTCTCGTCAGAAACACACATCTCTGACTGTCCCGGCTCGGTTTGGTGCGCTTTGACTATTTGTTCATAATTCGCCTGCATAATTCGAAGAGCTACAACTTCTTTACGCAAGGCATTTCTCTCCTCCTCTTGTTTCTTCTTTTGTTGCAACAGATATTGTATGTAATCAATTGACTTCTGGAGGACTGTAGCTTTGGATATTTTGTACCCTGAATTATCCGTGAGTTGGCAACTCGGAAGCAAATCTTGCAAAGAATCGTAACCCTTTTTAATGGCATCCCTACGTTTTTGTTCTGCTTGTGTATGCGCTTCTCTGCGCCGCTCTTTGTATGAAATTGTTGAATTTTTATTGTCACTATCTTCATCTTCTGCAAAAAAAAAAAAAAAAAAAAAATAAATAAATTTAATTAGCAACAGCAAGTCATAATATTACTCATTGAATCATCTTATACACCGTATAAATAATATCCGCATTATCTTTACCAGTGTTATGAGCCGAAGACGAAGGCGTATGAACTGACCCTGCACTGTTACATCGTGAAAAACTATATTTTTCTGTCGGACTCGCAGGTTCACATTTCATATCCCCATCTGAGTGAACACTTCCACCGATATTACGCATCATTTGTCCTTTAATTAATAATACCTCGTGAATTGTTCGTAATTTTCACACAATTTGAAATCATTGAATTTACAGTAAACAAAACAATTTCTTATTATTTTCAACATGTTACTTGATAAATCAAATTTAATTTATTTATTTATCATAAAAATATTATGTATGAAAATTAACCCCTCATTTATCTATAAGTAACGAAGTTAACTAATATAAGAAAATTACACTTACGTGCGTCGTAAACGTCTTTATGAGAAAGTTCTGCCATAATGAATTAAACACGTACGTTCCTTTGACAATAAATATTAACTCGAATATCACATTTACTAGGACTTAAATCCCATTCTCATTAGAACTCCTGTAAAGAATGATTAGATTATATTCATGGAAGCTAAGTTTCAAGATGCTTGTCGTATGATTTGTTCTATAATCTTTTTTGTAATTTAAGCCTGTTTATTTTTACTTTCATAATTCTGGTTATCTTAATTAGGGTGTATTATTCAATTGAAATGCTTTTTTATCGGAGCTATCAATAAGTAACCATTGTATTAAAAATGATTCTAAGGAAAGTCCTTATCTGAACAAGAACTTTTTCCTACTTTGTAATAAAATTGGTTTATAGTTGAATCAAACTTTCTATTTATTTTATTTAATCGTTTCTACAACATAAAATCTAACTGAAACAGGTTACGTACCTGTGTTGATATAAATATAAATCTCCGTTAGAGTATTATGGCAATATTTATCGGCAATAATTTCATAATATTACTGACTCCAACGGTTCACTGAAAAAAGAATAGAAAAATTAAATAAACCATCCTAATATTGATCTCAGAATAATGCCACTTACAAAAAATAAAAATTAAAATTTATAACAATGAGAGCAAAAAAGACATACAGATGAGGTATCTATCTTCTTTGCTCTCGTTGTTATGCATTTTGATTTTTATGTGATTTAAGTAACATCCCTGGGATACAGAACTCATTAAAAATTCAAATATACAGTTTTTAGACAAAGACAAATATACTGCTCAATATTTTTAAATATAAAACAATAAATCTTTGTTAACTGTAGATGCATCTTTTTTCTTGTTGGAAGAGTCATTAAACAATCGAACAAATTATCTCAATGAATAACCGTTGTAAAGATTAATTCGTTACAAAACAACATCGCAAACAAAAATTGAATAACATAGCGTAACCCTCACTTTTAAAATTCTGTAAGTAAAACTAAAACTTTATGTTGTTGACATCTTATAAGAAATCTCAAATCAAGTCCATTTGTAATGCTAAAATGAACAAGAAAAAAATGCATTTTTAAATACGCAATCGTATTTTTACCATATGGCTAAAAGGTTATGATTGTGGTATTTGCATTGATTCATTTTAACTTACCACGGCTCCGATTGTTTTTTGCCTTGGCGTACGGGGCATTTGCACTTTTGAATTCCCGTATCCATTGAAGTCATCAGCGACAACAGCTGTGTCTGTGTCGATCGCTGACACCGACGTCAACTGTATCAAATGCGTCAAAACTGCGCTACAAAGCAGCGCAAATCACATTTTGCGGCACCAAACATTCCACTAATCCACTTGCTTCGATCATACGTCAAGTCATAAATTAGTGAATGTGTTAGAAAAAGATAAAAGAACAGGTTACACATACGTTCCTTAAATACCTTACATATTGCAATGCACAAAAAAACTACTATTTAATAAAATAAAAAAAACTACAAAAACCACATGATAATTACATATCAGACAATAATTTTTTAAAAATGTGATAAATGATCTTCCAAAACTAAATTACAAATGTAAAACATAAAAACCAATTTATCATTCTATTTTCTTACTACAATATTACTAATAAGAAACCGTCTATCCTTATCTAACACGTATAAATTTGAGAATTAGAGGAAAATAACAAATCTAGTAATTTCAAGTATATACATCTTTATTGATCGTACAAGTTAAAGAAAGACAGAAAACGAAAGTTTATCGTGGCGTGAGCTAGGAAGAAAATGGCGTGGGTGAAACGTCGGGAGCGATACAAAATGGCGACGTGGTTTGGGTGTCGTAGATGATGTTTGGGCGAAGACTTTTGGCTGACTCGGAGTGATAGGAGCTCGCAGGATCACAGAAGTGTCCGATCGACTGATTTCGCGCGAGCAGCACGTTAGGACGCGTGAGATTGCCGCCCTGAATGCCCGTTGCGTGACGTGGGTGCGTGCGCGCTCTCGCCCCCCGAGTTGAGTCGCTCGCAAGTCCGTGGAAGCCCGTTGCAATCTCGCTCGAGGCCCGCAGCTACAACAATGCCTACCTAGAACGCCGCCGGCGCTCGCAGCTTACTACAATTCGAGTAAGTGTCATCCTAGGCCGCGGTGTCCTTGCGCCGACCCAAGGACGCCAATTTGTTCCTCGAAACGGCGCTCGTGAACGTGTCTCCGACGGCCGCGTCGAATCCTCGCGCCGCTCCGAAATCGCTGTTTTTGTTTATTGTTTGTTTATTGGCTCGCTTGGATAGTAAAAAGAAACAGCTTTGGACGCGGCGCTTTTTCTTTGTGCTGATGTGATTATGATTGTTGTGGTTCGATTAGTCGTACTCGATTTCCATTCGGACGTGAATTTCAACTTTGAATGTGTTGGTGTGTACTTTTATACATGTGTTTCCAAGTGACTCCAACACTGTTTTGCAATCCTTTATGTTTGACGGTTTTTGTGCTACGAACAGTTAAACGATTCATGTGTTTTTTTAGTTATTTGATTATTTATCACTAGCAAAATTGTTTTATTTCATTTGTTCAACTTATTTTCGGGCAATATTTTTCTTTCGTTCGTATTATTTCGTGGTCTTCTTTTCTACTGTTTACATGTTATATTTAGCGGGATGAGTAAAAAAAAGCCACTTTTTATGTGTTTTTTTTTCTGTTAATGCGGCACGATTCGATTAAACCAATTTATCCACAATAATGTTAATAATTTTATTATAATAATAAAGTCGACTATTTTCAATTCGAAGTTAATAACGAGTCATAAGGAAATCAATTAATGCGATTTAATCAAGTCTAACCAATAGGAATTTATCGGAAACACATATATGAAGTTAAAAGCCTTCTTTATTTAAATATTAACATTTCAATATGACACAAATAGTATCAAATTCATATGAAGCGATCTTTTCTTGTGTCTCAGTCGTGCTCTCTCCCTCTCTTCCTCTCTCTTTCTCTTGATATACCTCTATAATCTGTAAATCTTATTTATTTAGGTTCAAAGATAAAGACGTTTATCGAAAAAACGAAAAGATTTCCTTCACAATTCCACAAGCTAAACAAATTGTTTTCTTTGTCTTAACTAAACTATGAGTCGTAAAATGTTTGAACGTCGTCAAAAATTTGTTCTCCTTCGGTTATTTTTAAATCGAAGTCTGTCGAACTTAATGGAAATTGAGTACGTATAATTAGACGAACTCGTCAATTACCATCACTTTTTCGAGTATCTCCAACATACCTCGGCACTTCATCACACCTTATTAATCATGCCGATTAACATTCAGCCGATGATCCCTATTAACTTTGGGCAGAATTACTGCGCGTGATTTATTGTGCGACTTTTGCAAATCTATATTTACGTCGTTTGTCACAATTCTGAAATGAAAAATTCAGCGATACTTATTTACAGCTTTTCCCGTGACTAAAGACCACTTCAAACAGATATAGATTTGATTTGCGTCGACCGTTTTTCTTAATCAATTTGTCACATTGCTCAAAAACAACTTCGAATTGCACTTTTCGTTTGATTCAATGAAGACTTTGCTTTAAAAAAGAACAAAATCTATACATACATATTAGGTGAAAAAAACTGCAATTCCAAACAATTCATTTGATTCGTCATTTGTTAAATTACACTTTCATCAATCTCTTTAAATTCCGAAGCAAAACTATGCTACTAGATAGCGCTTTGTTATCAATTCCATGTAAATGGAAATTGATATTCGATAAGCATAAAAGTGTGTCCACCAGAGGCGACGCTGAGAAAATTTGCTTTACAAACTCAATAAAGTCACCTTTCCAAATTTTGGTAATACAAATTAGCGAATACGACTGACTTCATGTCTATTCTGTGCTTCACAAAATATGCATGCGATTTTGTAAACTCGACAAGTGCTCCCCTTTTCGCTCTTTTTTTATCAGTCAATTCGTAGAAAAGAATTTCATCAATTAAAATTTTTCGTGATAATCAAATGTAAGTCTGCTAATTGTTTTATCGAATGAAATATTGCAACGACGATAACACTATATAATGAGCCAAAACACTTCCGACGAATTGACATGTAATTAATTGTTTTCTACGAAAAGTCATGCCTTAATTGAATTTGTCAATCGAGACCAAGCGATTATATTCAAATGATTTCACAAAGACGATTTATGATTTCTTGAATTGTTAAACGATTCATATCATTTAACCGACTTCTTCAGCATGAAACTTTCAATTAATTGTGAGTTTATTCACTTATTCTGTATGCATTAAAAGGAAAGTAAAATTAACATATGAAGAGGAAGACGACAAAAATGAAATAGCTGATTTGATATTGAATTCGTAAAATGACAAAGTTACATAAAAAGGAACAAGTGAAAAAGAAGAATTAAAATGGATACAGAATAAGAAACTAAAATGTTGAATTAATACATGTGTACTGATAAAGACAACTGTACGGTTCAGGGGGGTGGATAATAGGTATTTACTGAAAAGGCAAGATCAAAATCAGTCGAAACCCTGGAGAAACACGGCGGAGCTTCGGAGGAGGGGGAGATGTCAGCTGGTACCCAGGGCGAGATACGCGTTGGCCCATCTCATCAGGTTTGATCAAATTCTAGTGACACCTCTTGCCAGATAGCTAAATTGTGCAGCACAGCGTACCTTACTCGAGGCTTGTTTTCATCATTGTACATCTGTTTCTGTGACGTTTTTTTTTGTCCTCCCAAATTTAAAAATCTTGACACAAATAAGCGCGTTTCTTTTCACAAACATAATTGACGACCGATCATTCATTTACACGTAACGATATACATAATTCGTCATTGTGTTTGTTGGGCGGAAAAAACTCGACTTTTTTATGTTTCAATATATCAACTATGTGTGTCCATGCAGGAATGAATCACATCGTTTGCTCGATTGTTTGATGAATAATTTATAAGACAATTTAAAAAGCATAAAAACTCGCATGCAGAGTTGATAATTGAAAACGACTGCGCTGTAAAAAGCACATTTCAGACTTTATTGAAATGCCGCTGTACTTTGAATTGTAATAGCGCTGCGAATTCTTTTGACAACCGATCAAGTTTTCCTTCTTTCTATAGTTTTCTCTTTTGTGCAGATGATCAATTAGTTGCTACAGTATCAATTGGCTTTGTTTTATTTCCTAGTCTCAACTGCGTTTTATCATTTGACGGTTACCGTTTAAACATTTCTTAGATAAAAGTGAATTAACGTAGACATAAGAACATATCATAATCAAACACGGCATTGTACAAACATTTCTTCGACGATAATCTCGGCAATCCAATTATTCTTGAGCAACGATTTCGTGCGAGTTACAAATCGTCGGGCTTTTACGGCTGCCGCTTCGTTGATCCGAGCGTCGTCGAAGAAACTTTCTTTATGGTGCCGACGTTCTCATCAGTAGCAGTCAATTTCCAGCGATTGATTATTTTCAATGTGAGACGAATAATCAGTTTTTATTGACTGGGCTTTTTGGAAATATGCATGAGGTGTCAAAGTGTAATGTTTTATGACAATATATTGATTCAACAAATGTTTATGACAAATCGAAAAGAGCTTAATCCAAAACAAACAATGGGCTGAGTTCAAAATCAAATATAATTCACATTTTAATTCTTGCTCTTTGTAATGAATAAATCAGTTGTTTTATGATTACACTAATTGATTATGAATTTTCAAATTTAATCATACATTTTAGTGACAATTCTTTCACGTTACGACATCGCTGCTACTTGACAGGTCTTTATTTGAATCATTTCATACTTTTATCAAAACATAATTACTGACTTAAAACACACATAAACACACACAATCAAACAATCTGGTTTATCTAAATGCCTCACACAAAAATAACATTTCTAATATCACAAGCCATACTAAAAACATGGGAAACTTGAAGTAAACAGCGGAATCTCTTGAATCAGCACAAATTCACTTCAGAATGCAAAGTTGTTTTTAAGTGTTTTAGTGTTTGACAAGAACCGCGTTTCTTAAGCAGATAGTCAAATGCCTTACCATCGGTAGATCTTTGAGCAACTCGTCACAAAGATTTATCCGGTGTTATCAGCATTTGCACACATCTTATATTAACTACATGTTACAATTGACTGAACTTGTAATTGTCTTGTATTGATGTAACTTGATATTAGTTGCAATGGTGTGAAAGTCTAGTCCTACTGTATATTTTGTTGAAGTGTTATGAATAGGTTGATCTATATAGATTGACGAGAATACTGCCCAGCTCGAAACAGTGGTTTTCAGTCACGGTGAAGCGATGCGATCGAACCAAGTGCATGAGACGTAACTCTCTGTTTGCGCCGCAGAAATTGTACAGTTCTCTCACACACACCTTTTTTCAGCAGCATTATGATATGTTTAGCAACCATTTTCTTCTTAATTCTAACATTAGAGTCGTTGTGTTGTTCGTTTGAGTTACTAATCTCTTAGCCAAAAAGTCAAATGAAACAGCATAAGTTTCATTTGTTGTGATCGTTATTTGTAATTAGCGTCAGAATTAAGACATAGAGAATGTTTAAGAATTAGGATAAACAAGCCGGAGTATAGGTGCATATGACTAACTCGCTATGGCAGTGGTGCTAACCGCGCAAAATCATAAATTTTGGGTACAGGAATTGGTTTCTTGCCAGGCCCGATTGCCTGATTACCGGCCAGGCATCCCTCCTGGCCAGCTGCTTCCCGATCCCGAATTTGTGAAGGAACGAGAGGAGTTAAGATGGATACCCGCGATGGCACTGGATGGCGATCTTCTGATGTACCTGCGAGCAGCACGATCTATGGCTGCCTTTGCTGGTATGTGTGATGGAGGTTCCCCGGACGATGGTTGTGTGGCAGCTTCAAGAGACGACACAACCATCAATGCTCTGGACATTCTTCACGACTCCGGATATGACCCTGGCAGAGCTCTACAAGCACTCGTCAAGTGTCCAGTACCCAAAGGCATCGATAAAAAGTGGTCTGAAGAAGAGACTGTAAGTATCATTTTGTTAATCTTTCAAATTTTCAACAATTATTCGACAAATTATTTTTTAAATATTTATTTATCGATTCATTTACTTTTTACAGAAACGCTTCGTCAAGGGACTACGTCAATTTGGAAAAAACTTTTCTCGTATTAGAAAGGACTTATTGCCCCATAAAGATACGGTATGTATTTGGATTCAGAAATTTTCTCAACATATTTTTAATTAGAATGGCGGATTGTTAGCGATTTTTTTACATTTATCGAATTTCAATAAAGATATTTTATAACAAAAGTGGTCAGGTATTCCGAAGTTGCAGATCGAGTTAAAAATAAAGACAATCGATATTAATACATATAGAAGCATATATCATTATTTTTTAATATATATATATATATATATAGAATCTAAATTATTTGAATGCTTTTTAATTACTGAAATCCGCTTGGCTCACAGAAATGTTCAGTTTTATAATGAAGGGTAAAAACTAATCCACATAAATGAACATTTTTATAGATTAGTATATGAACCCATAGGGTGATTTTTCAATGTCACTTTCACTTTGGAAATAGGTCCAAGAATAACAATTCTATCAATGTGAAAGGTATATGGCTTTTAGGAAAATATGTCTTTAAATTTAAGTTTACTGGCAATCGTTGTCAATAAAGGGGAAAAAGGAAAGAAAACTATTATTAGCAATATATACGTTCATAAAGTTTTGTCCTACTAAAGTGGGAAAGATTTAAACTGTTTCTTCATAGTACTTCGGATTATGAGATATTAAAAATAAAAGTATACTGTTAAAACATAAAAAATTAAATACATGATGATATTGCGACTTATTGATATCACAGTGACAACTTTTATTTACAACTTTCTAAAAATCAATAACAGTAAGTAGCGTGATTGTTGATTGCCTAGCAAAGTCAAGTAAATACTTAATCAATATTTTTGTCTTCAAAATAAAAGCTTAAATCTTAAATTGAAACAATACAGACGTCACAATGGTTTATAATTTTGATGATTCTAAGTTAAAAGCCGTTCCAAAAACTAAGCATCTTATTTTAAATCTCAGCCGGAACTGGTCGAGTTCTACTATCTGTGGAAGAAGACACCCGGCGCAAATAACAATCGACCGCACCGAAGACGCCGTCAGGCGTCGCTGCGGCGGATTCGCAACACGCGCAACTCTCGAGCCGGTACGCCCAAGGAGGAAAGCACCGCGACGGCGAAGGATACTCCTCCAACGACGAACGCGAAGGAGAGCGCCTCCGAAGCGGAGGCCGCGAGCGTAGGCACGCCTGCGAGCAACAACCCAGGCGGCGAGGTGAGCTCGGTCACGGAGGATGACAATTCTGAAGAAGATAGCGACTCGCGTGATACCAACACCAACGGCGTGACCAGCCACTCGTGTCAGCACTGCTTTTCGACCAGCTCGAAAGACTACCAGGTCGCGAGTAAAGATAAGCTTCTGTTGTGCGTGGAATGCCGGGTCCACTTAAAGAAAACAGGCGAGTTACCGCCGGCACCACCATATTTATTCCGCCCGGTGCCCGCTGAGTCACCAGACAGCCCCGGGAGAATGCGCACGCGCAACAAGGCTAAGGAGACACCGAGACCTGCTAGGCCGAGACGTACAGGAGGCACCGACACGCCCGATCAGGAGAAGCAGACGGCACAACAGTCACAATCCAACGACAAGTCCAAGAAAAAGTCCGGTGGCAAGCCTGAGACGCCGAAGAAAGGTCAGAAGCGCGCTCAGGCGGAAGATGCAGAAGAGGACAAGGAATCTCAAAAGCGCAAACGCGGTGAGAGACCAGATAGCCCGTCGGAATCACTAACCACTGACAGCAACTCCCTAATGGACGAGCCGGAGCGAGAGGCGGAGGAGGCTGCGGCGGTGGAGAGCCAACCAGCGATCGCGCCAGCACCAAGCGAGGAGCCATCGAGTCCACCGGTAGCATCATCGGTAGCCAGTGCAAATGAGGAAGTGGCGCCTCGAGAATCTACACCGGATCCAGCGTCAATTTCGGTGCCAGTGATCCATACGATAGAGAAGAAGCCACCGGTTGAAGAAGCGCCAGAAATCAAGCAAGAGATAGAGGAGGCGCCTCTAGCGCCAGTACTGCCGCCATGTCAGTCGGTAAAATTAGAGCCGATAGTGCCTATGGAGAGCGCGATGTCACCACGATCGGGTGACGAACAGCAGCGTCCAGAAACAGAATCGTTAGCACAGACGAATCCGTCAGAGCCTTCACAGTCGCAGGCATCGGTCGTTGGAGAGATCGGTCAGACCATAGCGCGAAATCTTTCACAGTCGATTGGCGGTGCGTTGCCACCGAATCAACAACCGTTGGCACTAAACATACCATACCCGAGCAGTGTACCGGTAACACAAGGCCTGCCCCAAAATCTGTCGCAGACGCCAAACGTGCCAGCGTCCATTACTTCTAATATGCCTCAGAACTTGAGTTCTGGAGCAAACGTTTCGGCAGGACAGAGCAATCCCACGACATCTCATGCCGAGAATTTATCGAGCTCGGCGCAAATGTCAGGAATACAGACCACGTCAATGAACTTGAGCATGCAACCAAATTTGTCATCGAACATGGTACAAATGCCACCAATTGTCTCATCACCACAGCCACAGCCTTTAGGCTTAACAGTGTTGCATCAAAACAACCGACTGTCGGATAGAATGTCAGAATCAGAGCACTCGATGAGAGATAGTCGTGGATCAGAACGTAATCCAGAGCGAGCCTCGGAACGACCAGAAAATGTCGAACCGGAGCGCATAGAACCTCCGACACACAATCTGTTTCAACCAATCCAGTCGATGCAGTCCAGCAATAGCATCATCATGCCTCCACAAAACGAGAAACCTTCATCGATGTATAACTTAACTGGCACTCCACCGCTCGAACCACAGAATTTGAAAATCAAACAAGAAATCATCAGCTCAGATCCAGATCCGCTGCAAAGTTTGAAGGAAGTTAAAGTGCCTGGCTACACAGGAAGCTTTCCTGGACCGAGTTTGGAGAACATCAAGAAAGATCCTGATGGCGTGAAACCACCTACTCCCAGTAAACACGCATCTTCTTCGTCGAATGGCAACTCACAGTCACAGCTTCAATCAGTCGCTGCCTCGCCTACTCCCATAGCGACCACTACACCTACGCCGACATTGGTACCACCACCAACGTCTCTACCCCAGCCGGTTATGCATCCGTCCCAGCAGCCCAGTCCCCACATAGCACATCCGTTCCACCCACCGCATCCTCTTATGCATCATACATTATTTGCGGCGATGCACCCATATCATCCCCATGCGTACCCTGGATATCCTCCTGTAGGGGGTTACCCGTCGTTTAGTCCATATCCGTATGGACCTGTACCTCACGCGGTCCCACCACCATCACCCCAACGAAGTCAAGAAAGTACCACTATGATGACCGCGCACCACTCCAGTTCCAGCGTAACCACCCGTGAAGAGGGTGAAAACCTTATTGCTACGCATCATCACTCTTCAAGCATGCACCAAGCTACTACTCTTCACCACGACAAACTCCTCACCATCTCCTCACACAGCTCTCACAGCCATTCCTCTTCGCACAGCAGTTCGCACAACACCCAACAACGTAAACCCGCTCTTGTGTCAGCAACATGCCTAACTTCCACAAGCTCCTCGGTCCACCATCATCATCACCATCATCATCGTGCACCTCCACCTACCCAATCCCAACCTCCTCCTATGGGTCTCCCATCTAACGTCGAGCCTAAGATCGAACAAGACGTCGCTCCTGAACCCGAACCTGAAGAGCCTCCGCCCAGTCCTCGTGGTCCTTCACCTGAACCTCGCATAGAAGATTCGGAGTGTCATCGCTCCCAGTCCGCCATCTTCCTGCGTCACTGGAACCGTGGTGAGAACAACTCATGCACCCGCACTGACCTCATGTTCAAGCCTGTGCCCGATTCCAAGTTAGCGCGTAAGCGTGAAGAACGCTCCCGTAAACAAGCGGAACGCGAACGCGAAGAACGTGACCGCGCAGCTGCGGCTGCAGCAGCAGCTGCCGCCGCGCAGGCACAGCAGGTTCGCAAGATGTCCACTCCGGAGAAACAACCAGTTGAGCAGACCTCATGCAAACCTCCCTCGCGTGGGCCCCTCGAACCCGTGGTCTCACCCTATGACAGGTACGCCGCGTCACGACCTGGCTCTTACGCAGACACACCTGCACTACGTCAACTCTCCGAGTATGCGCGCCCTCACGCAGCCTTTTCTCCTGCCCGGCATCCTGCACCTCCTCCTGATCCTATGCTACATTATATGTACAATCCTGCCGCTAGAGAGCGACTTGAGCTCGAGCATCTTGAAAGAGAAAAAAGAGAGCGTGAAATCCGTGAACTCCGGGAAAGGGAACTCAATGACAGGCTTAAAGAAGAGCTTCTCAAAACTTCCACTAGACCAATGCCCGCTCCAGTCGATCATCAGTGGCTTGAAATCCATCGAAGGTATGCCAGCCTTGCGCCAGGACCATCTGCAGCGCCACCACAAGCGCTACATCAGTTCAGCGCTCTTTATGGGGCGCCACCTGGCCCCAGTCAGCTGGAACGTGAAAGACTCGAAAGATTAGGTAATTTTTGTAACGTTTATATATCTTTTATTGTGGATAAGACCTTTTTGTTTTATTTTTCTTTAGATTTCTCATACGACTTCTAACTTTCTGTTCAACTGGTTTCTTCTTTTTGATGTTCGGTTCTCCTCTCTTTGAGCCTGGCAAACCATTCTGGTTTTTATAGTTTGATCGTGGCTATGTTATATTCAGTGTTTTGATCATTTATCTATTTTTTCCGTTTGTTTATTTCTAAATAGTTTCTTTGGTTTCCGAATTTGAAACTCCTGACTCTTTCCTTGATTTTTATGTTTTCAAGGATTGATAAAGAGTACGTGATATTTAATCTGATAAAGGAAGGCTAAAAACGGAAGACAAAGAAATGGTTGAAATAAATGGTCCCTCTAAAAAATCTTTAGACGGTTTTTTGTTATTTAAATGAAAGATTCCGAATTGTAACTTAATCAATTTTGAAAGTATTTTTTGTTCCATCAAAAATGGCAATTTACTATAATTAAGTCGATTTGATGAACGAACAATTTTATTTATTCCAATTAGATGTGCCAACCAATTATAATGTCTCATATAAGTTATCGAAATTTAAATTTCCAAGAAGTTACTTTTTAAAATATTCAATGGTTAATTCCTCTTATCTATAAAACTTTAATTCTTTCAAGTCACATACTTCTGCTCGCCCGTAAATGTCACGCGAACTTATTTTAAATGGCTAATATTATGTTGATGAAAAAATTATGAAGAAATATATTTCAAAAATATAAATTACTTAATTTAATACGTATATTACGTCCTTTGTTTTATGATGTGTGGCATTTGAGGGTCGTGTGCTAAATAAGAAAGTAATAAATAGCATTGTACAGTGTGTATGTGTAACTTTACGATACGAATGACAACACACTCTTAAAAATATCTTATGTAAGTCGGAAATACAACATTCTTGCCACTTTACTACTAAAATTAATTAAAAATAAATTCTTATCAGAGCTTATCCGTTATAATGAACACGAGATAATGACCACCTTTAATCTAATATAAAAATCAAATTCTTATTGAAAATATAATACTTAAATTTGATATATCTATCAATAATTTCCAATATAACAAATTTACATTACCGACGTAGTTTCTAATATCATCATTTTGGCGAGTACAACCTAATCATATATAAAAAGATATGATATCCTAAAATATATACAAAAAAACAATACATAAGATATGAAAAACGTGTTCATCGATTGATTGAAAAATGAATGAGACATAGTTACTAACTAAAATCCATGATATTAAAATCTATCTCGGTAATAGTCGCGAAGTTGTTTTCCTGGCTGGACATCAAGATTGGGATCTGACGTAAGTCAGTGCGCCATCTAGATGACTTATTTCGATGAAATTCGAACAAATCGTCAGACTGTGAAAACACACCAAAAAGTGCCACAATGATTGGAAAGCAAATAGAACCTTTACAATTGCGAAAAGCAAGTGCCCGAGTCAGATCCCAACCAATCGCGAGCTTTTAAGAGTGAAACGAGAATTGTGAGTGTGCATCGCGAACGAGTCGTTGCGTTTGATCTGAAAACACTGTCGGGTTTAGGGATACCGACTGCAGCTGGTGCGGGACCAGCGGGGGGTGGGGCTGGCCATCCTGTGGCAGCTCATCACCACGGTCAGCTGGACGAGCGGCTAGCTCTAGCTGCTGACCCGATGGTCCGGTTGCAGATGGCTGGCATCTCGCCGGAGTATCACGCTCACACGCATGCGCATACGCATGCGCATACCCACTTGCACCTACACCCGGGACAGCAGCAAGCTCAGCAACAGGCTCAGCAACAGCAAGAAGCGGCTGCAGCTGCAGCTGGATTTCCCCTCCCTGGTACGTGGCTAGGTTCAGGGCACATTATCATGCGCAGATTAAAATTAACAGTTTCCATCTTCAGCCGTACCCTATCAATTTTATCTCGTTTACGTTTTTCACCCAACCAACGATAATTACTTAAAGTGATACTGCAAATACAAAGTCATGTGACATCTTATGGCAGTTTCACAGCAAAACTACAAGAAATTATTTGACCAAAATGTAGCCAGTTTGAACTATGAATTGAATTTGTTTTTTCTCGTTTCGTTTTTTATAATATATTTTTGCTTGCTATAAAACTGCTAAAAAATGTCATGTGACTTTATACTTGAAGTATCACCTCAGCTTTCTTTCATTTTTTGTCTTCTTTTTTTATTTTAGTTTTCTTACTCTTTTTCTCTCTCTCTTTCTCTCTCTGCATCTTTCTATCAATTTCTTTTATTTCGCTCTTAACTTCAAAATTGTCCATTTATTCAGTTTTATTTAATTTCTTTTTTGCTTCTTATTCCTTACGTCTATTTATATTATAGCTTATTAGAGCAAAATTGGCTATCGTGCTTTACATAGTTCTGATTGGTAGAATGTGTGGTCATTGAGGAGAATAGTTTCAAATGATTGGCAGCAGCGTAGACTTGTGCAGACATGTTCTTTTGACTTTTGTTTCAAACTTAGCGATGCAATCAGACGCGACTTCTTTAAGATTATATGAATCATTTTAACCGATGCTCCTCAGCACAGTGTGTATAGAAAATGAGTAGAATAATTGCGAACCATCTCGATATAACTGACTCACATCGTGTGGCATTTTTGATACTGGCGCTCAAATTTAACTTCAATCCGATCCATTCAAATTATTCTCAGTAATGCATTCCAGTTTTATTGTTTTCTTCTTTTTTATTTTTCTATTTTTATTATGTATTTAATATACACTAAGTATGTATGGTTTTAAAGACAGAAATTCAAAGAGTTTTAAATTTAATTTCAGGAACAATAAATTATCAAACATTAACAGGTAAATATTTTGAACAGTTTTACATACGCTTTAGTTACACTTTTACATACGCTTAATAATAATTAACAGTTAATTTACCCAATCATTTAATTTTAGATTACAATTTCAATAACAAATAACTTATTATTTGAACAAGGATTACTGTTCATCATTGAAATAATACTAATAAGATTATTAACAAATATGACATTTAATGTTTAATAAAAATTGCACGATGTATCTCAGATGGATGCAGTTATTAATAGAATTAAATTCATAATTTCTTAAGATGTAATTAATATTGATACTAATTTGTATTGTGTAGAATTAATTTTTAGAATCTGCACGTGCATGTTTTTCACTTTGAAAACATTAATTTTATAATTACTCTAGAATCTAGATATACAAATTCATTATTCAATTAAAAATAATTGTTACATCAGTAATATCGTACATATTAGACAGGAATGTTTTTAAAAATCTTATTAATCTTATGAACTAATACTTGATTTCAAAATAATTTATTGTTTTCTTTCTATAATATTTGATCACTAATGATTGAGTAAACGAATTATTTTGTTTGATTATTCATTTATTTTTTAATCTTAATAAACAAATTTCAAACCAATTCTGATATGATTAATAAAAAATAATATCGTAAATCGATTACTTGTTCAGCGATCTATTTCTTAAAGTTAAGTAACGAGTTATATAATTTATATTAATATTCTACATTTTATCAAACATTAAGTAGATAATCAAATACCATAACTATGCCAATAATTGAAATCTGATATCACATTTAATTGTATCGCTGTTACAAATTAATACATTTCAAGTGTTTAAATCAAGATCGCTGATGAAGCTTGAATCGACTACTTAATTAAAGCATCAAATTAATTCCTCTTTGAATTATCACCATTTCAATTCATTTCGCAACATTTCTGTGAAATGAATTGAAAATAATGTTTATGATTAACTCAATACTTTGTATGGTCACAGCAGGCGCTAATTACCCACGACCGGGACTTATGCCTCGCGACCCTTCACTAGGATTGCATCCTGCAGAACTTCTCGGAAGACCTTATGACATGGCAGCGCATCATGAACAAATTCAGCGTCACTTGATGATGGAGCGCGATAGATTCCAGCCTCACGCCTCGATTGTCGCTCACCATGAAGAATATATAAGGTTTGTTTGAAAGAAACAAAATACGATTCAAAATGACTGTCAAATACAGCCATTGTGAATAACACTCTTATTATGTTGATAATATACATTTATTTTTTTATACAAATACATTTTTTGTCCATTTTTTATCACATATTAAAAAGACTAACAAAAGATATTTTTTAGACAACAACGCGAGCGCGAGTTGAAAGTTCGTGCCCTGGAAGAAGCAGCACGTGGATCACGACCTTAAGAGTATAGATAAACAAACACAGAGATACAATGGAGCCACAAGCCATAATTTTCACAGCTAGTAAAGCAAAGATTTGCATAGATATATTTTTTCCAAAACTTGGGTTAGTAAGTATCGTGCAACCAGGCGCTTTATTCAGCCGACTCGGCCGCATGTGCCACTTGGAGGATGGACTGCTTGGTGCGCGATAAAAGTCGACCGCAAGAGACGAAACTCCGTCCCTAAAGTCGAAAAACAATATTTGGTGGCGCTTTAGTTTTGTAGTTTTCAATTCAAATTTTATACACAACCACAGAAATACAGACAAAACACGTATAGCATGTAAGATGTTAGTAATAATATTAATTTGTGATCCACGCGTTCCTTTTAATACGCGAACGATTGAGTTTTTAACTAAGAATAATAAAAGGTTGATTTGATTTATAATCAATCTAAGTCAATGAATTGTTATAATTTTGACCAGATATGAATCATTCAAAGTCTTGAAATTAAATATTGTTGTATTATATAATATGAACTATACACTTTTTTTAATTTATTAAAATATACCATCTGTCGTTCTCGTGTTAACTGTCATCTCAAATGAAATTATACTGCATTTGTGATTTTTGAGAATCAGAGAATTGAAATTGACTATTGTGACATTTACAATTGTTTATTTTAAAATTGTAATTGAAACAATAAAATAAAAACAATTGTAAAATTGACAACAGTTGGCGATTTCTCTTCTGATAATTCTCGAAACTCAGCGAAATAATGTAGTTTCATTTGATATTGTATTAACGTTAACTGTTGTGAAATATTACGTTGATGTAAATAAAATGGAAAGAAACAAAAAAAGAAGAAAAAATATTGAATGTCTGATTGAATAGGGAGCTCTTCTGTACAAATCGATTCTATTATTCTGGGGGTAACTATCCGGCATCGCCGAGAATTGCTTTGACATCGAAGCGAACTTGGTTTCAGTCTTATGGTGTAAATACCAAAGTGTTCACGACCAAGGTCAACCAAGTACGCTGAATCGCACTCGATTATCACGATTGTCAATCGAGTGAGTATAGAAAGGGAAATGTAACGATAGTGTAAAATGATATATAACGCTAACGAGCATAACGCCCTATGCAAATATTATAGTGAAAAATATGTGTGGATGCTGACATGCGTGAATCGTACTTTAGATATAAGCAAATTTCTGTGAAACATGACTATAACTGTAAGTGCGATCGTTGTTTTTTGAAAAGTTTTATATAAAAATAATGGAAAAATTATTTATCATATTTACGAGTCTGTTGAAAAATTGGATGACAGATATTTTAACTGATGGATATACAAAGTAGCATGACTTAAAGCTATTAAGGTATTTACTCCACTTTAAGTTATTTTGTCTATTAACTTTGTAGCATTTTGTGTATTATACTCATAAACACGCGCACAATCCATTGCGTTCTGTCATTCATTTTGTCAGGGTTTGACTTAGCATTTCCTCGTTGACACTTGGAATCACAAATTTTATACTAAACACCTGGGTTGTTTTCATGTTTGTTTTTATTGTAATAATAACTAGAATGAAATTCATAAGACAAAAAGCTCGTTAAATGTGAGCTCTCGAACTTTGCTTCGACTTGATTTTTTTGAGACGTTTGTTCACTTGCGATAGCACAAACAGATTGGAGTAAAAATGCCGAATCCATATAGAACATTTATTTGAAATAGAACTGATGAAACATTTGAATAAATGTAAAGTTTTTACTGTTTAAATATTTTTAGATTAATCAAATAGGTGTAAGACGAGAAACAAATGTAACGCAGAAGAGTAATATTACTTGAATGCAAGGAACTTAAAATAACATTCATATACCGAAGCAAAATATAATATTCTTATATCATAGATTATTTATAAATTATAATAAAGCAAATTAATTAAGTGACAATTGAGTTTTGAGTAATCAAACTGAATTTATATTTAAATCGGTTATCTAATGAAATAAATGTCCCACTTTATTCCTAACAAAATAATCTACCATTCTTAATAACTATGATTTTGTAAAAAGGTGTATTTTGTTCAGTTTATAATTCCATTTGTTTTTGTATATTACTGTAGATTATTTATGTTGTTTTCAAGTGTTCCTTGAATTTATTATTGCTTTGATAAAATTTAAATTGACGAAAATTTATGGACTTTTGTTTTATGTTATTCATGACGAAAAAGCTTAATTTGAATAAATGACCAAAGTGTTGAAAGGCGATGAGTGCTGAAGCTCCAATTTGTCGCAGTTATAAGTGTTCAATAGATATTGTTTTCAAGTAACAATGAAATATCAGATTATCAGTCTAAAAAATTATCGAGCACTGCATATTAGTGATAGCGTGTATGAGTTCAAAGAATGGATCAAATGCCTGTAATAAGGTTGCCGTGTAACAATTCTTCAAAGTGGAAAAAAATTGTTTTTCATTGGTACTTGATAGGGCTCGAAGTATATTTAATAAATAATGTATAATTTACGATAGTAAACAGATAACATACATTTTAAGTATAGTTATATAATAGAACTTCGAACTCTAATCATGTTCTTAAAAGCATATATTAATTGTAAGTTAGGATTATTGAATACAATATGTAACTTATAATATGAAATATTTCATATAAAAAACAAATTTTTGTCTTTTTACCTAAATTTATTTTTTTCGTTCTTTTTTTATTTTTAAAAACAGTGAAAATTGTGATTTTTAAATATCTATTGAAATCAGAAAAAAAATTATTTATTTGAATTTCACTAAAAACTTAATCATGTTTCAACAAAATTTAAATTTATCTAAATTTAATTAATTTGGTCAAAATTTATCCATTTGGAA
>JABFQD010000458.1:0-26039 GCA_022817045.1 Psix sp. ZL-2020
TAGTTTTTTGAAAAATAAAAAAGTTCCTTCGAAGGCAAAATTATTTATTTATAACACATAAACTATAAGGAACAGAAATAAAATTTAAACAAAAACAATGTATACTTGATAATACCTTGTATTCACGTTTTGGCATACGAATATAACTTTTTCATTCATAAATCATAAATAAGCCTTTCTATTCATGATTTTATCATACAACTTATACATGTCACGTGATTTATCTCATCATGATTCATTACATTTATTATTTTTTATAAGAACTATTCAAATAACATAGTAAAGTTTGCATGTTAAGTTGAACATGAATTTCATATTTCATTCTTTCATTCACTTCTAATTTCATTCTTTCGTGTTACTTCTTATTCATCTCTACTTTTATAATTCAATATACCCTTGCTTTCGCGTGAGTTTATGGTCAATTGCTGTTGCTTCGGTGTCGACACATTTCCATGACTTTCGAAGTAGCGATTCTCCACCTCTTAGATCGACGAGAATCGAAAAGTTTTGTCCTTCTTATTCTCCGCATTCCAATAAAAAAAGTAACCAACAAACTAAGATAAGGTTGTTTGCTATAACCACCTGAAAATAAAACTAAGTTTTGTTTTTAGGTGGTTCCTCGGTGATCGTTTTATCATGCTATATGTGTTTGTGGTCAGTTTATGTGCGTGTTACGAAGGTACACATGTACGTACTTTACTCTGCAGAATGTACACTTGCTTCAATGTGCGGTCATTTAATGTTTGTACTCGAATGGTTTATGTCGTGATTGAAAAATGTTTAAATGTGTTAATCGGAAAACCAGTTGTTCCAGTGATGAATAGCTCTAAAAGTGGTTAGCGTCATCACTTCGCTTGAAATTCAAAATGAAATGAACGGATCATAGTTTTACAAATATTCGAATCTTTGAAACTGGCCAGAAAAAATTCTTTTCACATCTCCTGAAATTCCATGTATATTTCAGAGTACAAAAATGTATTGAATTAATACTCCAGTTTTTTGTGTAAGAATAATACATGTGACTTATTTTTGAGACTGCGGAGCGAAGAATGATGTCTTATTCGTCCGGTAAATGCTTGTCTCTATTCCGTTTGTGTTTCCTTTTCGCTAAAAGGCTTAATAACGTTGAAGTTGCGATCGAGCCTTTTTTTGACCGGAGACAACTCAACGAAAAAAAAGAAACAAAACGTCGTTCTTTGTCGTAAAGTAAAAAAGGACCTAAAACACTCACAAAGGAAGCAAAAAATGAAGACACGAAAAAGGATGGCTTTTTTTCTCGATTCTCGGGCTGAACTTAGCCCGACATTTTAATTTCGTTTTCCTTTTCCTGCGACCTTCCTCAAGTGAAAAAGGTCGAGCGTGTAAAAGAGTCCGGCTGCAAACTTCGGAGCTGGTCACGAAAGGCGAACGTGCTGTGAACGCGCGAGTAGTGAAGACACCGTAAAAAAATGTAGACCCGTCTTGCGCTTCTGCCGCCTGAATGTCGATGGTATATCACATTCCGGGCGAGCTCGTGTGCGTGTGCCGGCGGCTGCAATAAGATCGCGAATCGATAGCGTTTTCACCACACCCGTGCGTTCTTTATTGGGATTAGGCACTGGCCTTTCCACCTTCTTTTGTATTCGAAGGTAGATAAATAAGCGCCACGACGATTCAAAATGTGCAGCGCATGCATGTCTTTCAAAAAGGGTGCCGGTTTCAAGAGTACCACACGAACGGTATAAATTGACCTGTCCGCTGACCTTGTTGAAAAATAAAACCAATGACTGGCTTTTCCGCAAGGAATGCTTATTTATTGTGTTTAGTAATTGGATAGTAAAATATTGTTAAAAAAACTATGTGTTAATCATTCATTGAAAGAACAATACAGATGAAACGTTCGGTTTCATTATAAATGAATAATTGAGTTTTCGAAAAATATATATTATTTATTTCATTTGCGGTGCAGTAATAATACTCACCGGTAAAGTTACATCAACTTTAAGTAGTGTTTTATTTTGTTTTGTAATAATAACTACGAGAATATGTTAGTTTATATTGACATCAAAATGGCATAATGTTAAAGTTATAGTACTGAACTAACATTAAACAAATGCACGATTTGCATTGGATGTAACATTTCAACCTCAACATAATGACATATAACATTTTGAATACAATTTTCAAGTTAACGTTTAACAATAATGTAAATCTAAATAATAATTTTGATAACCTTAATAAAAAGTACCGTCAAAAATCACTGTTTATGTCCAAAAGTCTTAAGGAAAAACGTATTTATACAAAATATTTTCATTGTGATCATGCCTGTATTTATTATAACGAAAATTGACGTGTAATTAAATGCATGGATTTCAACAACATTAGAAGGATAGACGAGGTAAATTTGATCTTGAAGCTCTCATTTGAGTACACGCATTTCACTTAATTGTTGTCTTTGTTTAAGCCGTTATTATTGTAATTAGTCCCAATAAAATGTTTATATTTCCTACAGTTTTTTAAATCTATTAATTAAAATTGGAAATAAGTATTTTGCTTGATTAGAAATACGTGAAATAAATATTTGTGGAAAAAATTTAATTTTTTTCTAATTTAAAGAATTTTTGCATTTTTTTTAATTTTCAAAGTTTACCAAATTTACGAATAAAGTAAATTTATTTAGTTTTATTCATTTATGAATGTCAATATACTCTTTTCCTTTATTTTAGAAACTTAGAATAGAATTTCTCCTTACGATAAAAAGAGAGAAACAAATTCAGTCTTATCTATCTATATTCACGAATAACAACTCGAAGCTACGTAATACTTCTATTGAACTACCATTATCTTTATACAAATTATGCTACAAAATATGCTAAGAGATGTTTCAAGAATAGATAAATGAACGTTTGAATCAATTTCCTGGAATTCGATGCTTATTTTAATATTTCTTTGGAAATATATGAGGGCAAAAGGATTGATAGCATAATGATAGGGCAACTTCGATTACGTGACTACTTATTTCCGATGCACATCTCGTGACAATAACTCCCTATACATGACGTTTTTTCCGTT
The DNA here is from genome assembly GCA_022817045.1 of Psix sp. ZL-2020. Taxonomy (NCBI): domain Eukaryota; kingdom Metazoa; phylum Arthropoda; class Insecta; order Hymenoptera; family Scelionidae; genus Psix; species Psix sp. ZL-2020. The sequence continues at coordinate 3,052 of JABFQD010000458.1, forward strand.
TGACTTACCCAACGTATTATTAATATTTCTATTTTTTATTAGCAGTTTTTTCAAATCAAAAATTCATCATAGATTTTTTTTCAAAAATGACAGGCCAATTAGAGTGAATACTAAAAAACTGCATACCTTTTTACACTAAAAATTGCAATTGTTTTATTTAGAAAAGTAAATCATTTGAATTGTAGAAATTATTGTTTGTTTATTTTAATTGATAGCTGGCAAATCGATTAATAAATTTGAAGTCTCTCAATATAATTTAATGCTGAAATTCACACAGAGATCCAATTACTACATTTAATTAAGATGTGTGCTCTTGATTTGTATTTATCTTTTATTTATATTATGCAAGCGATGCATAATAATTGATAGGCGAAACATATTCAATAGAGGAATAACAAAAATGTTCGCAACGGGTCAATCTTTTTCTTGACAAATTTTTGTTTGTTAGTAGTTTTTTTCTCTGTAAATTGAGTTCGTAATAATCAATGAATCGCAAGCACCGTTCTATAACAAAACTCATCATTCACGATTCGATCATACATACGTGAAGCACATAGAGAGATAATTGAATCCAGTTCAATGAGTTTTGTCCTGTTCGAAACATACCATTCAGCTATCAAATTTGTTCCTTGCAATCCTACCTAACGAGTTAACAGTGTCGGATTTACTATATACATTCTTTATAACACCTAAATACTTAGATTTTTAATTAATTATCTTTTTCAATATTACCATCATTTTTTTTTATTTTTAAAAATTATAAAAAAATAAGAAAACAAGATTTACTGTGTGTTCAAAAGGAATCATAATTTTATTTCATTTTCAATTTAACGAGAAACGTGTTGTCAATTTTAAAAATATTTTGAATTTCAGTAATAATGAAAAGACAATTATTGATTGTAATAATAAATAAGGCCAGTAATAAAAAATAGCAAAAATACAAAATAAACATTTAATAAACTCATAATGATTCGAAATAAATGAAATATCATTTATTCCAATGCTATTCGAGTAAAATTATTTAATGTAATTTTATTTAATGTAAAGTTATTCACGAAAAAATAAATACAATTTAGTGACTTAAATTTCTATTGTACCATATTCCAGTTACTGGAATCAATGCTCCTAGCGAAATTAATACATTATTTTGCAGTCGTGTATGCATTACGAATGAAGTATTAATAAAATCAATTATATAAATGTACAATTCAAACACATAAATATTAGCTAGCTTTATGTATTCGTATTATTGTGTGAAAGAACAATTGAACTCTGTTTCACATTTTTATATCTAATTGTGTAGTTCAGGAATACTTCCATACATAAAATAATAGGAATCGTGTTGTTATTGCTATTTATAGAAAAAATAATTATTAGTAACAAACAGAAATTCATGAAATCAAAATGAATATTCACCTATCCAATAAATCGTTTACTACATTTAAATAAGTAATAATACTTTTATCACGTACATATTTAAACCATTTATTATAGGGAAATTTTTATTAGATATACATTAACAATGAATTTGCGAAATTAATATCGCGAATGTGTTCTAATAGAGATATAACTTTAATAGAATTCAATACGATAATAGAAATAGAAATTATTTCAAATACGTTTGTTTCTGAATTTGCTTCAATACAGTTTATCGCATCGTTAGTTTCTGTTAATGTTAAGTAGGAAAAATATTTTCAAACAAATTTTATATGAATGTTCATAAAGCTATACTAATAATGCAATGTATAAATGAAGAGTTTTCAAAAATCAGAATTGTCTAATTTTCGTTCTTTAAACATGAAACTTGTGTAGAATGCAATAATTCATGTTCCTTTTCTTGTAATATGTAGATACGTTTATCATAATTGATAGTCCGCGCTAAAGAGTGTAGATTAATCATAGCAGTTATCATAGCAAAATGTTGTAAAGGATATGAGTTCTTAGTCGAATGATATTGAAAATTTAGGAGTGTAGCTAATTCTCTAAAAATAACCTGATGAGATATTTCAATAATTAAAATGAAATATTGACAAAATCAGATTGTCATTCAAACTTACTCGTTCATAGACATATGGACGCAATTTGTCGATAGCCTGGATTAGTTATCATACTGATTATTGATTTATCTACTCAAGCGCCTTGAGGTACATTGGAACATTCTAAAATACGTTTGAAAATTGTAAAATTTCACTATATTTTTTATCATACTCGAATTAATGTTAATTCGTTATAAGTAAACCAAATATAATTGCGATAATTTTCATATCAAAAGTCATTTATTAGTTGATCACTGAGAATCTTTCATTCAAAAGTTTTGATCATTTACCATGTAAGAATCTGTAGCTATTACTATAGATTTTCTTAACCTTGGATATGTTTACGGATGAGTGGTTCTGAAAATAAAATCGTAAACAGAGGTAAAGAGTGAAAATCCTTTATCGTGTATAAAACCTAGGCATTGATACACAATAAAAGAATCGTACTGAACATCAACGTAGAAACTATGGAAGATTATATATATTATTCCATATTTTTAACCTCGTCATCTGGTTCAGCATAAGGTCAGTGAAGTTCACTTATATCAGTAGTATCAAATTATATTTTATTTTTCAGTGTATTTCTGTTTATTGAAACATCTAATTTTTAAACAAAACTAATATGTATGTTTATTGCCAGCAAGGCAGACTTATAAGTTTAGTAAATGAGCTGTACCGAAAAAGTGAGTAATGAAAACAGAATAGGTATAACAGATTAACGACTGAATAATCGCTCACAATGTAAATTGTAAATTATTGCTTGTGTGGCATATTATATTTTTCCTAAAACGTGGAAATAAATGACGCATCACTTATTTCTTGTGTAATCTATTGAAAGCAATATAATGGTTGCGCATGCGCATTTCATTTCACAAGTATTTTTTGTGTACTAGTGCATTGACAAACATTGATGCATATATACACAAAACAGTCAGAATGTGAAATGCACATGCGCGAATATTGCTTATCTTCAATGAGATATACGTAGAAAACAAGCGAGAAATGCGGCGTCTCCTTTCACGAAAAAATTATTTCTTTCCGCACTTTTCTCACACGGGAAGGAAAATAAACCTGAAAACCTCTTCTATTAAAAATAGCTATTTAGCCCTTGCAATAAAAAATTCACTTCTAAAGAGAAGTAAAAATTATACAAAATTATGCTTTGTGTCGTTCAGCAAACTCAAAAGTTAACAATTACCACTTTTCTCTCCAAGTAAAGAAATGTACCATTTCAAACTAATTGTATAATAAGATTTCTTATTTTGTGATATACTGATTTATCATTGCTATTACAAGTAAAGAGACTGATGAGTAGTACGGCAATGTGGAAAAAAGATAAGAGAACAGACATAAGCTGCTTTATGAATATTTTTTAGTTAATAGATGGATGTTGGTCTGCCATAAATCAAAACAAGAGTAAGGCTTGATACGCCTTTTTTCTCTGGCAACAAGTGTGTGTTTGTTTGATGTCAACCTGGTTAATAAAAGACAAAAAGTTATTTAGTTATCGTCTGCATGAACCATTCATAGGAAAAGCAATATTAAGACAAATGTTTGATTTAAATATGGCCATTGTTTCATAAACTTTATCAGTTATCTCCTATTAATACCATTTCATTGAAGTATTAAAAAATGGTTATAAATCAATTTCAGAAGATCTATTTCACGTCGTTAGTATTTTAAGATATACTTATCAACATTGCAACGTCTGAAAAATAATTTTGGTTGAAAACAGGTATTGATAACGTAAACATTCCCAAATATAGAGCAGCACCGAGGGTGCCGCACTATCATCCATAGCATTGATACGGTGTTGATAGAAATGTTGCTTTGTTATCATTTCAAAGAAAATCGAATCAGTTGAAAAGAGTGAAAGGTTCGATACTCCTATCCTGGCAAGGAAAATAAGAGCACTTCCTCTAATCTGAATTATCAGTTTAGTTGAAACAAATGTTCTTACTACGGAAAAATGGACTAAGTATCGAGAAATTTTCGACGTACAATTAATGCGCAGCAATTACTCTGCTAGATTAGTAATCCTATGTTATAGATTTTGCGGGAGAAATGCCATCAAACTTCCAATTTGAACTTAGAAGCATTCCAACCAACGGAAATAAGATATAAAATTTGACAGGCCAGTAATGTATAATTAATGAAAACGTAATTGAGATATACTTTTTATTCAGTTAATAAAGTTATTAATAAGAAATAAAATAATTTCACAGTGTAAAGACTTACTCGTAATAATCTTATGAATATAATGGATTCACGCAATTTAGACTTTATCTTGAAATTCTGTAAACTTTCTTATTTCATTTTATATTAAATAACTTTTTGGTCTGAACGAGTCGTGCTTTAAATTAATTTCCGCAAAAATAAATTTGTGTGGTTTGAAATTCCTTGTGCAAGACCTAGCCAACGTCACGTGTTGTATATAAAATATGTTTTGTACGTCTAACCGGCGTATGTGTGCGCGTATGTCTTTTCTAAAAAGCCACGCGGTAGAAATATTAGCGCGCCTTAGTTACGATTCAGGTTATGCTATCAAATTATGTTTTATCTGTGAGTTCAATTCATCCAACCGAAACTGAAAACTTCCACCACGAAATACCCGAAATTACTTGAAACAGCAAATCGATCGTTGTGTTTATGATTCGACTGTTCCAATTGGTGTATTACATCCTATTTCTCAATAAACGAACAAAAAATACGTGTTATAGTGACTTTTTGTTCTCATACATTAGAAACTCTCGCGCACGAACGTCTCGCGTTAATTTTACTTCTCATCGCTAAATTTTCCGAGGTGAACGTGATTGCTACGACGAAGAAAAAAAACAATAAAGAGACTTACCGCTAGTTTTAGAAGACGCTCCGAAGCTTTGGCGACATCCATGTTCTATAACAAAATAAATAAAATTTTATGTTACTATCTAATAGTTCATGTTTAATAAATATTTATCATTAAATTTTTAAATTAAGACTCGCAGATAAATACCTAATATATTTTAATAAGCAGTTGTAATTTTAATTAATAAGAAATGAATATTAACACAATACAATTTCATCCTTTTAAATATTACCAAAATATGATATAAGAAATGAATAATGTACACCTTTCTTAAACTTTCAACATATTTTATACATCATTTTTCATTAACCATCATGTCAGTTAAACAGCTTTAATCTTTTAATTAATTTTTTATTCCAATAAAGTGGTTTTGTAAAAGTTTGTATTTTCAGAATTCAATTATAACGTCGTAGCCTGGCGAATTATTCGAGACTTTGCTATCACAATGGAAAATTAATATTTACATTTTTGTAAAATAAGTGACGCAGCTTAAGTGTCATTGATTAGTAATATTACAAAAATCCTCTATGCATTTTGTGTCATATTAATTTCAAAATTGAAATAAAATGTGGTTATTGTAAAAATAATTTTTGTTTAATGAATTGTATAAATTTGCCATCATTTTAATTTTTTAAACTTTAAGAAATAATAGAAGATGTTGAGGTAATGACATAAATTGTATTAATCATCGTAATTCATCGTAATGATGTAACTTCTTGTCGGTGTAAATTGAATTCTGTTTTTTACTCCAAAGTTTAAACTAACTAAAATTCAGATGATATGACTGGATTATTCTGCAAATAAAACGTAGAAGCTGAAACTAGGCGATGTGATTCACGTAGGGCGAAGTGATATATTACCCTAATGTACCACATTACAGTAGGGTAATACGTTACACTGGGTTTATTTATCAATACCTACAGCTATACAGCGCCGTTTATACATACCGACGATTTTATAGTTAAGATCGTTAAAATTTTGTCAATAATTTCTTTAAATTTTCCTCATAAATATAATAATAAAAAATATGAAATCGTTTGATAAATATTTCATAATACTTATCGTATTTAATCATGACCTAGGTAATGAAGTGTAATGAAAATGTTAAGACAGAAGAGTTTATTAACACGGTAAATGCGGTATGGTAATAAAATTAAGGTAATCTAAAAAATTGCAAAATTCAAAACTATGCCCGTTTATCAATATGATATTCAGATTCACTAGATTACAGTCTGATTAAATATGAAAAGTCTATTCATACACAGCAACAAAAAGTTGAGTAAATTTAATTAAACTTTACGTTAAAACGAAAACATATGGCAAGTTCTACAATATTCAATATCCTTTTTACAAATTTTACTAAACTGATTGTATAAAATATTAAGTTTAGGTACTCACTACTAAATCAGTAAAATTTATCGGAAAACATTAAATAATTGTGTCATCGTTTAGGCATTAAATTGAGTTGAATTTACCTAACTTTTTTGCAGTGTATTAATGTCTATTAATAAATTATCATTTGCACTCTATACTTTATATATGATTGATTTGTATAGATTTATTTTGTTCACTTTGCTACTATATTATCGCGGACTGACTATCACATTTTAATTAACTTAAAACAAGTCAAAAAGAATTTTCCGAGAATCGAACCGACGACCCCAAATTACCATTCAATAACACTCGCAGCCAAGCCACGTAGAAATGTATTTTCAATGTTTAAAAAACACATTTCAATAAAAATTAATATATAATGTTTATTCATAATTTTACAATTAATTCAATATTTTTTTTCAAAACTATTTTAATAACATGATATATGAGCTATCATTTATTATTTTTTGAATTTCAATATTTCCGAATACTATTTTATAACTTCATTTGCACACGAATTTGCAACCATTAATTGATCAATTACTTAAAAGTGTGAAAATAAAGGAGTTCATTTTTGAAATCTTATATAATAATTATCGTCGTCATTAAATTATTAATTATAAATTCATCAATATTTGTCTGTGAATCTGAAATTAAGAAATCGTTGGCTGATGATATCACATTATAAGTACTGTAAAAGTTTCCCCATTATGAATTATTTCCCTGTAAGCAGATATCATCCCGCAGTGAAACCACAGCTAGAAATCATTTTACTAGGAACAGACTGACTTTCATCCCTTCTCAGTTTTTTGACAAGCAGACTTCTTCTTGTCTAACGCAGCTTGAGAAATATGCAAAGTTTTCCCTCTTCTTGTGAAGAGTAGGTAATCGGAGAACACATATGCTATGTTTTCAGTCTCCAACTGTGAGTTGAAACAATAATTCATTGATCTTTTTCTAATTAAAACTAGCATGACCTGTAATATCTCTAATCGATCGACTGTCAATTGATGTAATAGTCTGGTTCTCTATGCTTATTCATATTCTACATGAACCTACAAATACCTCTTTGTGTGAATAATGCATTATTGAAATGCCGCTATTTTGTTATAAAGTATTTATTTTTAATTATCATAATTTATACAACTTAATAATAGTTTATATACAAACTAAATCAATTCTTAAATTTGACTTATGAATGATTCTACACTGAGATATGAATTGAAAAAATATATAACTAGTCTAGGTGTGATAACTAATAATTTTCCTACAACGAGAACATTATTTGTTATTCATTATATTTAAAAACTTTCATCTCATAGTCTGATATATAAGTAAACATTTCAAAAGTAAATATACCATGTTGTTGGTTTTCTAGTAACATTTTCTAGATTAAAAGATGATTTGACATTAGATTTGATTAACTTTTATTGAACATCATCTACTAATCTTATAATGTGTTTATTGTTTTCATAAATTCGCGAGTTACATTTATTTTATTTTTATATCATATGCAAAAATCAATCCTTTAATGCCTAAAAACGACTGTGGCTCAGCTGAAGAAACATAATGTCTAACTTTTTTAGACTTCTCCAACACTCTGTTTGTCAACTGGACAGACGTTACAACCCGTATATGATATATGTTTTCGTCTATTCTATCGTACAAAAGATAACGTAGCTCTTCGACCTTAGAGCTTTTTCGTTGTACTTAAGGTACTGCTTCAATCAGTTTGGTCTTTTGCTGTTCCGAGTAGGTGACCTAGTTTGTCGAATCGTTTATTTCATTTCAACTTAATGTTACGCTTTCTGGTTAAGCTACAACTTATAACTTGAATTTATTATTGCATCAAATCATTTATTTTGGATTTTTCTTTTTCAACAAAAAAGATACAAAGGGGTTTTCACACCTGGGCCAACCCAAATAGGTCAGCTAAATTAGCATACACACCGAATCATGTTAAAGTGATGTTAGGATCAAATGTTGATCCGAAAGTAACCTGAAGCCTTTATCTGTTCTCTGTGAGATAACTTTAATTACTACTCAGTCTAGATTTTAATGAGATCTGATAACAGTCCAACAGATTTCTTGTATTTTTGTACTAGATATTTGGGGTTTAAAATGTCACATAAAGAAAATATATAACAATCGGGTGTCGGATTAATTAGTTTAATTTAGCAAAATTATCGCTTTTGTTAGTAAATTTTCATAATATAATAATTATTTTGCAACAAGAAATACATTTTCTTTTGATTTTGAAATAATATTTATCTGTTATAAATTTCTTTCCTCATTTCCAAATAATCATCAAAAAGATTTTTAGTCTCCCCAGCCCGTAACCCCTAAGAAGGTATAGTGGTTATTAATTGTTTTCGCATAAATCGTCGTTTTAGAAAAAATAATCATTTTCATCGATGAAAACACTTAGTATTTCTTGTTTAATCAAAATTTTGGATATATTTCACAACATTCAGAGTATTATTTAGGTTATTTGTTTTTACTCGCTCGGCATCATTTCAGAGTAGATTCGCTTCCATAAACTCACTTGATCAGTTTCGTACCTCTAAGACGTGCTTCGTGGGTCTCGTTAATGCTCCACAGCTTTTGCGTTCTCACTTCGACACCTAACACCTTCGCAACTCTGCGACCTCGACAAAGACCAGAGGACAAACCTCTGCTAACCTTCTATATTGAAAATAATCAAATCGCCTTAATCAAATTTTTGTTCAAATTGGATTTTAGAGAATCAAAAATTTATAATATTTTTTTTCAAATTATAGCAAATAATAATTATTTGTAACGAATAGAAATTTAGTTAATTGAGTTGGTTAAATTACTTGCGTTCAATAGATTTGGCACACAATTAAACGAGCTTAATTAACCTGTTTCTATGTAAATTGCATAGAAACATAGAAACCTACAAAAAATAAAAAACGCGGTAGAGAAAAAAATAACACGAAATCACTGTTTCTAGTTTAGATCTTTCATTCGAGAATTTTGAAATGAAAAAAAAATTTTTAAAATATAAAAAAAATTATTTTATTTAAAACAAAGCCTTGCTGGAGTGTAAAAAATATATAATATGATATATATAAACTTTCAAAACTGAATGTATAAAATTAAATCTTTGTAGTAGTTTCATCCATTTTTCAATTAAATGTTATATTTAGCTTGATTTTCAACAAACAACGATAATTTTAACAGCATTGATATGATTCGCTTAATTATTTGTTCAAATGGGTTGATCTATATTCATTTATCGTGCCAAAAATATTGTATATAATATAGGCATGAGATCCAATTTAAAATCGTATGTCCGAATTCGGAATATAGAAAACGATGAAACGTTACATCAACGTAAAATAGATAAAATAATAGAAATGAAATCCCACATGCAATTTGGCGTAAGATAAAAATTTAATTTTATGCAATTTAATGTAGCATCACAACACACAATCTGTCGTGAAATAAAACAGAAAAAATTAAAACATTTTTGTTTTTCACACAAGATCTTACGATCTCTTATACGAAATCGTACCAGAAATTGAAAATCTGAAGTACCTACGAGTTGCACTGCAAAAAGAAGTTAAGTAAATTTAACTCAACTTTACGTTAAAACGAGAATATGTGGCAAGTTCTACAATATTCGATATCTCTTTCTACAAGTTTCACTGAACTGATTGTATACAATGTCAAGTTTCAGTGCTTTATCCAAACAGTTTATTAAAATTTGTAGAATAACATGGATAAATTTTGAACTTATTATTTAAAATAGACTTCAGTTGAATTCACTTAACTTCTTTTTACAGTAAAGAAAACCAAATTTTAATAACATCTTTTGTTTAAATTACAAAATGTATCTCACAATCATAGCTCATTCTAAGAGAGATGACATAAAATAAATATTGTTTGAAAGTACCTTTAATGTTAAAAAATGAAGATTACGAAGACTTTACATTGTTTGTTAAAAACAAAATTATATATTGCTATGAAATAAACAATAATTAATAGCTGTTATTATAAATATATAGTATAACAAATACAAACAAAAAGCAATAATTAAAATAATAATTAAAACAATGTTTCAATTTCTCTATCTTTTATATTGAATAAGGTAATATTAAATAATAAATTTATAAAAAAAAATGATTGAATTTTAAAATTTAACTATTACGTATAAATAACATTTAAGCGTCGTTAAAGTTTCGCTTATTTAGTATTTTATTTAATTTTTTATTAACTGGTTTGAAAGCAAGAAAATAAATTGAGATATTTACCAGCGAAGAGTTTGATATGTCCGCTGTCGATTTATTATTGCACTTCGTTATTGCTACTTTAAAATAAAAACCTCATTTTACTGTCATTTTCAATCAAACATCGAATCCTAATCCGATAGTGACATCTAGAGGTTATGTACATTGTATGTCTACTTCACTTCAAATATAAATTTACACTTCATGTGCAATTGCATTCTCCGTTGATTATAAAAGTTATACTATATTTAGAGTACAATCAAACTATATGCAGAGTTATTTTATACATACATTTTAAGTGTATGTTATTAAACGTGTATATTATTTTCTCAACAATAAAAAGCATTAAATAAAGTTATTATTTTGTTCAAAAATTATCTCGTATTAAATTCATATCTAGGCGAATATTCACATAATTATTTTTATTATTAAGAATGTAATATTTTTCTATCTCATCAGTTTTAATTGAAATATAATATTCCGTATTTTTATAATCACATATTAAATATTGAAGATTCAACAGCACATCCAGTTTGGTTACTGTAACTTTTAGAATCTTTGAAAGGCGAATTGCTGATAAGACAAACGCAATTAAAAAGTAATCAGTGCGAAGCTTTTGTGAGTTTTTACAATTTGATAGTTGCGGCGCGAAATGAGCACGCTAAGTTTCTCGAACATGCGACGCACGACATGCAATAACGCCATAGCGACATAGGTTACGCGTAACATGGTATAGACACGAAATTCAAGCTCGTTCCTAAACGGAAAAAGCTCGCGAAACAGTCGAATCGATCGACAAGGTGGCACGCGTTAGTCTACAATTCGGAGTCGTTACAAAAACTGGTTCACATTCAGACATCGATTTTTGTTCCGATTGTACGATCAAAATTGTGCCTACAAAAGAATGAACGAGAGAATCAAGGGACAAGCTGCCATCAACGTGCAATGATGCTCGAAACCTATAGCTGCAACCAAATGTAACTCCCAGTGACACAGTCGTTACTCATCAAAGTGCTTTCTGTGAGCCTTTGCAAACTTGTTACGTACTTCAGGTTATTTATTATGAATTGTTATCGGCGGTTTAAACAACACTTTTTCAATTCATCTTTCCTGTAATCAAACTTTACAGTTTTTCGTTTTTCTTCATTTGAAAGAATAAGGCAAACAATTTTCTGTTCAAGATAATAAGTGTTGTTAAAAGTTCGAACAATGTGAACAAAAGAAAGGCTTTCGATCTGTTTGAAATTTTACGAAAAGAATATAACGAGTTTGTGTGTTTAAGATTGCATTTACGGTTTGAATTTAACGTTCATTAGCCAATCTTCTTTGAATTAATATTCTCGTAATTACTTTTGATCATGTTTTGTATTATAACTAATTTTGTCAAGTTTCAATTCAATTGCTTAGCATGTTTTATCGCTTAATAAACATGCATTCAAGTAACGAGGATGAGATAAATTTGTGAAATTATTTTAATTAGATAAATCGTACATTTTTTATTAAAGTATATTTAACGTTCAAAATATGTTAATTTAAGATTAGTTAGGTGTTATATTTTCATCATCTATGCATTTTCTGTAAAAATTGAATAAGAATTTATGTAGACAAAAGTGAATTTAATTAATACTATAATTGTTATGCCTAGCGCAAGAACATTAATATAGTTTGAATTGTTTTCAAAATTAAATTCTGAATGTCAGTCTGAAGTATGTAAAAACAACCTTAAATAGGCTTTGATAAATGAGATTCAATCAAATAACGATTCAAGATACCCACCCTATCCGTAAATTGGGTATACTTAGTTTGTTTCAGATTGCTTTAAATTTAATGATGTAGTTTACATCAAAACCTTTATTTTGTAAAGCTGTGACATACATTTAAATCTTATATATATAGTATATCTTTAACTATATATATCTGTAATTACACATGTGACCGAATTCTATTTATATTTGATGAATAGTTAATTTACGTTGAATTCATTTTAGCTATTAGATTTCCATTTAAATTAATTTATTAGCTGAAATAGTTGTTATTTTGTTACAAAAAAATATCGCATTTTCATTTCGACTCAAAATTGATTTCACTTTTTTCAGAAATAATTAAGGCTCATTTTCCTTAAATATTTTAAATTCATTTTATTTCATTTTTATCAAATTCAAATTCTTTGTTAAATTATTTTATTATTTATTGTTTAAATATTACCTACAAATACATTAATCTAATGGCTAGATTGATAAAGCTAGACACAAGTAATAAAATTAAACCGTTTTTATCTACTTTTTGATTTGAATGATAATATATATTAATGATATACTTTTGAACATCATAGTACCGTCGGAAAAAATTTGAAACGATGTAAATACTACAAAATTATACTAATATTATAATGTTCTATTATAATACTCTAAGCTGCAGAATTCTCAGAAACAAACTATATTTTCTGAAATGTGACAGCAAACAGTTGAATTGTAACGCGAGTAAAAATGATGACAAAAATCTGGTAGCTCATTCGAAACTGCACATTCTCTCAGCAGCTCTAACCTCACGAGTGCCTGTGAGGCGTGAGAGGTATTATATGCGCTTTCTCGATGGAAAATCGATGTCATACTTCATCCGCTTCACAGTCAAGTGCCACGAGGCTCTAGGACTGCCGCTTTCGTAAAATCCTTACGCTCAGGCTGATATATCTCACGTCACTATGATCATCAGAGTTGACAGTTTTTGATAGCCTTGTCTTTTATTTACAACTGATGTCATATAAAATCTAGCGGGGCGCTTTCTTTTCAAATCAACTTTATTGACTTAATATTGGTGTTGGTCTTTTATGTCTTAAATGTAAGAGCATCAAATTTGATATCTAGTACTTGCTTTAATCACTACTTTTATTAATTTTCTTTTGCTAGTTTATTGTTTTTCTATTTACATTCAACAACATGTCACTTCAGTTATTCCCCCAAAATTTTGTATTTATTCGTTTTATTAGTTTATTTTCATGCGAGCTTTACACCGCAAGTTTTGAGAGCAAGATTTTAAGGATTGATGAAATTGATATAATTACTGCAGAAATAAATTGAAGTAATATCGATGTAATAGAATTAGAATATAATCTCTTAATATTCAACTATGCTCTGCTGCTAATTACAAACAGAAACAAATGTTCTACTTCATTTTTTCTCGACTAAAAAATTAAACAAAACTTCTTTTACTGTTACCTCAATTAATTACAGCTTCTTTTATAAATGATGTTTTGATCTCTCATTTATTTTATTAATAAAATAAGTTACCCTCAAATTAAATTCATTCATTTCCTTAGACATGAAATTAGTAAACTATTAAGTCAGTAAATTTCATAATAAATAAACTACCTAAGTTAAATTTCTATAATATCCACCATTTTAAATCAGATTCCATTCCTCTTTATTGAATGAAAATGTAAACTTAAAAACAAGTTTATTTTGTTATTAAATGATTTATAAATAAATTTAACTAATTGCTCATAACTTTGAAAAGCAATTGCAAAAATGAATCTTATTTAAAAGCGTCACTGTAGATGTTAATAATGGACTAATTTGGATAATCGTAAATAGAAGATAGGGTGCCATTTATTGTCACAAAAGGGATTATTAAGTACTTCCACCTGAATAGATTCACATTGGACTGTCGTATATAATGTAGTGTGAGGAAAGTGGATTGCAGCGTATGGCGTATGAATTCACTTCGCAAATTGCCTTGGCAAATCGCTTACTCAGACCTTGATGTAAAGTGCCTGTGGCTCTTGGACCTTCGTCTCCTCTTAGTAGTTTCTTAGTTATGTCTCTTTTCCCATCTTCGTCATTTCTATTACTGTTGATTATGGGACTTCTGATTGTTTAAAATTATTATTGCTTAAATGATATTTTCAATCTACTTTTTTCAGACTACATACCTATTAAATACATAAAATATTTGCAATATTGTTAACATTAATGTATGTATTTGTTGCTTTTACAATTTTACACCCATTTTTATATGTCCTGAGTGCACCTGTTTCAAATTTATCACGTTTTATATATAACAATAATCTGACCACCTCAAGACTATAATTTGATTATATTCTGATGTTCTAATTTGATCATAAAATACCGATGGTTTTGAAACATCTAATGTTATTAATATTCGATGCTCATTCCATGATTTTATTTTGTAATTATATAATCATAGTTTAATAACGAGATCATTTTTTTATCTATCAACAGTGAAAAAACGATTATCATTTTTTGAAAACTAATCCATCAATTAATCATCAACTAATGATCTTTTTACATTACTTGATTATTATTGATTTTGCATGATCATCAAACAAGATCATGTTATGATTATCCAATTTTCACTATTTTCATTATTTGAATTCAAAATTTGTTGTATTTAATTTCAATCTAATGTATCGTTTCAATTTCCTCGTTTTTTATTTACGTTTCGATTGTCTTTATTTATCTATAAATCTGAACGTAGTAATAATTCCGAAGCACTGTTTAATTTACTGTGATTGATTTCGAAAGAAAAACGGAGGAGACATCGAACTTATAAAATTGCTGAACTGCTCTAATCATTTTTTGTATGGAAAGTAGACCGAAGAAATGTAAAGTAACTGGGAACACTTGAAATTTTTTAATCTTCGTTGAAAAAAGCATATGATGCGAAAGAATGAAAATCGAAAAAGGAAACGAGAGGAATGTTTAGTGTGATGCGAGATAAAAACTGACGCTATGCAGGAGAGTTATTATGGAATATCATACTTACTATAATATTATGGAAACACACGTGCAAATAGGAAAAAAGATGTGAATGCAACGGGGACAAAGATAAAACATTTCAAGACCGCTTATTCTTGTGTAATATAAAACCAGTCAACTATCGTAAAATGATTGATTATACGATACGATGACGGAACCGAATTCAATAATTAATTCTTGTAGACAAGATTTTTAATTTTCAATGTAGCAATGATCTTGTTTTAAAATTTGTTGTTTTACAATAAAAAAGAATTAAAATTGTTTATTAACGATATTAATTAAATTTATAAAATGAAAATTTATTAGGAAATATTTGTAAAATGAAAAAATATTTTAGTATAATATTAAGCATGTTCTGTATGTATTTATAATATATACATATATATAGTAGTATATATAATAAATAAATATTAGTTTGAATTTTCATTATTCTGTAACGAATCTGTCTACTTACGCTGAATGGTATTAGCGAATTTTTCACCGACGGTATCATCCATTGCTGAAACAATGACATAACAACTTGCCATCCAACGACGACTTCTAGAATGCGCTTTATTAAAAATCTGAAAACAGAATAAAATGACAAATTAAAATTGATGAAAAAAGTAAAATAACAATTTTCTATTAAATTGTTATTTTCATCAAATTTATAACTAATATTTTCAAGGAATACATAACAAGTAAAACAAATTCGGCTTTAGGAATAGAGTAAAAGAGAATTGATTTGACGATTCAAAAATACGGAGAAACTGCTTTGAGCCTTTAAGTGAGCTCGCATGTCGATGACGAAAGAGGACCGCGATACTACTTTAACTGATAGGAATTGCGCGAAATCCATCGCATACCTTTTGCGAATCCTTTGAGTCCTGGGAAAGTTCAGCTCATAGCACAACGTCGGAGCTAATATGTAGTAGTAGAGATCAGCCAAGTTCAGATTGTCTGGATATTGCACCAAGTGTGATGCTCCTTCCACTTCTTCATCTGAGTCCTTTAGTTTACTCCCTTTCTGTTTTACTTTTGATGCTGAAATATGATTTCATTTTCTAGTTAAACGTAAAAGCGTGAAAACTAATTATGTATTAGGTTATCGAAATTAACTGCTACGTTATGGGTTAATAATTTGAATACAATTCAAATTTCATGATAACAAAATTTGAATGGTGTAATTTTATCGTCATTATTAAATCGAGGAATCAGGTATAATCAAATACTTGAAAAACTACTTTTTTCGCAACTCATTGGCGAGTATAAAAAAGGGTAATTTGAAGGACAAAATTGTATTATTGAGGATGCTCTGAATGACAGAAAAACACAGTTAAAGTCGACTTATTCAAATGTTAAAATAATGCGGCCTCCGCGTAATTTTTTAACATCGACATTTGGCATGAACCAGTGATTTGAATTTCGATACTTCTCGCACAATACAACTGGGTGAAATTTATTCACGCGGATAGTCACGTTTGTCGTGGAGACGAGAAATGCGAAAGTACTGACAGCCTCAGACGCGTAGTATAAAATTGAAAAGCAGAGATTTGAATTGTAGAACATCGCGACAGAATTATCGAACGAGCATTTCGAGAATCTTGGTTGTCAAAAATCATCTTATAAGGCACAAGTGTCTCATCAAATGTGTAGTGGCACAGTTTTACCACATAGCATCATCATATCCTTTTCCGAATTAAAAACGAAGGCAAATCAATTCAGTTCCGAGATGAAAGTATAAATTTCAGAAATTTACATATAAAATGAAGTCGTTTTTAAATTGTATATTGATATTCATTCTGTTATAATGTACACGTTAAAAATAAAACGCAAGACCCGATTTATTTTGATTATAAACATCATTTATATCAGAATTAATTTAAAATCATTGATTTCATTTATTACAGCATGTACATTAATTTGTAATATAAGTAAAGCTTGCTTGAAATGTTTCAATGTAAAAAGTATCAAACTTGATTCTCATTTAATAGAGAACCGTTTATTTGAATGTATATTGAATCGAAATATGATCTGAAAGAGTACATTATCAGCTTGATAACTATTATCAAGTAAATTTTAGCGATTGCAAACATTTTTCACAAATGTCTCTTATATATTTATTTCCGTATTTACAATAACTCTCATATTTTTCTCTCGTGCAAATAAAATAACTCTTTCAATCTCAATCAGTTGAATTCACCGTAAAACAGCAGAAATTCATAAAAAATCAGCACAAATTATACACTTGAGAAATCAATGCAAAAATTTGACATAATTAAGGGTACATGTTAAACCTACTAAATCTACTGCAAGCTAAATGAAAGTGGAATTTAAATTATATTTATAAATTGACTATGAGAGATTGATAAATTTTATTGTTCACAATTGATTTTCAATTTGATGGCGCTGTAACAATAAATAGAATTCGTAAAAGATAGTAATCAAATTCTGCACCAATTTTTTCTGTAAGGCGATAAAAAAAGGATAAAATGCTTTTGACGGGTACGCAAATTGGTCAAACAAATTAATCTGTCTTTTGGTGTCGGCCTTGATAAAAAAGTAACGTGTCTTAATAGGGATCTCGTGTCAAGAAAAATGATGTTCTTTCTGATGATTAAAGTGACAGATGGCTGCGCGAGTCTTTTGACTTGACATTCTGCTCTCATAATTTTGCACATCTTTAGCGCCGGCAAAGAGCGTATCTGTTTGAAATTCCTCATTGCAATTTTCTTAGGTCTTAAAGCAGTAGCTTCAAAAGAGCTGAACAGAGACATTTGTACTTGGTTGACGCGCCCTACGAAAGACGGAAAAGAAGATTGGACGGATGAAGAGTACTCTCGTTGGAATCATATTTTTTCTTCCTCTTTTTTTCAATCACACGGAGGCTCGTTTACCAGCGTGATTCCACTTTTGTGTTAGAGAATATCCCATTCGAGCTTCTGGTTCATATATCTTAAAATGGGCTACGGAGAACGAAGCACAAGGAAACATGAGTCTCGCAAATTAACTTGGTTGCCCAATGAGTTCTCTAATATTCGCCAGCCAATCGTAATGTTCATTGATAGCTACTAACTTCAAGTCACCAAACTAAACTCTATTGGGCGTTTACAACATAACACCTAGAACGAACAAGCTATTTTATTTTTTTATTTTTTCTGTCAAGTGATTCTTTTACTTAAGTGAATGAACAATGTTTAATGTAAAACTGCAGTAATTTTCAAACAATATCTAGTTGCATTTCAAAATAACGTTAATTATAAAGGTTAATTACAATAATTCATGATTTATTTGTAAAGTAAATAATTAACAAATTATATTTTTTCAATTATTCTTGTTCGTCATTATTATGAATTTTAATATCGCAATTTAGATTGGTCAAAAATTTGTTTGGCATTAATAATGTTAATAGTTACGGGACAATTGTATTAATAAAGCACATTCAAATCACAAATTAATTTTAATTGAAGACTAACTGAAAGTAAATATAATCTTAATAAAGTAATGTACATTTTGATGTAAAACTTCGGCTGTGTCTTAAGTAAACTTTAGTCTAATGGCAGATAAATTTTTTTCTAATTTTAGTTTTCGTTCGGCTCTATTTTAACTTTTTTTTTAATTAATTATATCGATCATCAATATTGATTCGAACTTGGTTCAACGTTGTGAATTTGTCTTTGGTTAAATCTCCGCTCAATCTTGTATAAACATTAATTATTAAGCATTAATTTAACTTTATAACTTAAACGACAAACTAATTTCAATTTATTTCTGCATTTGAATGAATCAAAATTATATAACTTCGATCTAGACTTTTTTTTAATGTATTTTTTTTCAATCCATCGTTTTTGTATTGCTGTTTATTATTTAAATCATAAATCAATTAAATGTATTACTCCAACTCATGAGAAATTGAAATAATAAATAAATATTATCCTGATTATTGAATTTCATTTGTTATATTATTTTGGTTAGTTTCAAAGAGTTATTATAATTTTTTTTTAATATTGCAGCTTTAATATTATGTCAAAGGAGAAAGATTTGCAAATGCAATCAGAGTGGAAATAGCATTGGCTACATATAAGTGAAATACTAGTTGAGAATACTAAAGTTCTTGGTAATCCTAATCTAAATTACATCACCCTTACGATGGTGTTATCCAACTTTGGTTGTATTTACAATTCTCTGTGAAAATCTCACAAACGAATTTTACGTTTAGATCTAATATTGTATTCTCTGACAAATTTTACTCTACTATTGTAGAAGTCCAATTTTGCTCACCACAAAAATATAAACGTTCAAAAAGACATTCATAATTCTTCCAAATTTAAGTTGGCATTACCGCGAAACTTTATCAATTCGAATAAGATATAATTAATTTGAAAATACATTTACAACTTCGTTTTAACTTGGTTAAGAAATTCATCTCAACTTGTCTCTGTATTAACGTATTTATTAACATTTAAATTTCCTTTATGCTTCATTGCTGGTATTATTTTTACAAAATAAAATAATGAACGATTATTCAAATACAAATGATTTCTTCGAATTCTTTCATTAAAAATTTTATTTTTTTCAACTGCTTTGCAGCTTTATCGGTATACTTGATAACACGTTCCTTTTTAATAATTGGAAAAATTATATTGAGTTGAATGGCGGCAGAGGAGCTAAGGTAAAGCAGAACACGACTGCTATAGGGTAGAGTTATGCGTCGCGTGCCGCACAACCATTCATTCGGATGAGTTTCTGAAAATCCGGTCTTGCACGACCCTTCAACTTTGTCTGTGGGCCACTTTTATATCAAACTTGCAGCACCCTTTTATCGTCCTCCATATAATAAAAAACTTTTCCTGATTTGTCTTTCATACGGAATTGTATTATTCTTAAATTTTTTGTAGAACTTTTTTTTACGTTGTGTTCATTCACAACATGCATAAAAAATAATATAGTATATATTATGTGATGAATAAAAATTGGACTTTGTTTTGAATTCAGAAAACTGTATATAGATGCTAAGAAAAGAAAAATAGAATTTGTATTCTTAAAGTAATTTGTAAACTAAATTTACTAGCAATAATAATGTAACTTTTACTGAGTCATTTTACTTATAAGAATAATCAATACTCACACTCGTTACGAAAATATAGATGAGACAAATGGCACGTTAAATTGGGTATAAATTATTGTTCCGAGTTGCATTTCGCTTCGTAAAATGAATCATTCTCGATATCAGCAATCAAATAGATAGCATGTCATTTTCCAAATAAATAAAAATCGTTAGCAATAAAAAGCTATTATTTATTAAATATTAATTATTTTTCAATAAAATTAATATCGCTTCTCAGAATGTTCATCGCAGCAAGAAAACTGTACAATAAAAATTGCTGCGGTAAAAAGATAAAGATGAGTAATTTCAAAGTGTAGTGGAAATTCTCATTATGTACGAGAATTCATGTAATGATTCCATGATTCACTTTTAACAAACTTTTCATTCATAAAATACAGACAGTTATTATTGATTAAAGTTTATCATTTTTCAACATTGTTAAATCAAAAACGAAATTTAGTGGAACAATAAGCAGCTTACAAAATAGTCCAATAAATAATTTCAAACAATACATTCAACTATAGTTTTTAGTGTGTAATAATTTTACGACGTAATATTTAAACATCAAAATATTAAAAAGTGTTTTTCGTTTCATACAAAAATATGGTTTCTATCTATTTGAATATAACAATTTACATTGTTGAAATTCATCGAGAAATAACCTTCCATGGCTGAACTTCTTTGAAAGTTCTAGTGCTAAAATCCAAGTCCAATTAAGTCTTTTCATTCATAATCAACATTAATTTGGATTCTAGTCAGACACTGACGATTCTTTTGTCAAGTATCTCTCATAAAATAATTTATTCAAAACTTTTCCAAGCCTAATACTCTTCACTTTCTCAGTGATGCAAAATTAATTAATTATCCAAATAAAAGTGTAGTTTTGCTAATTGTAACGTTTCTGCTGAGTCGTCACTTCATTTTACGAATATCGTACAAAAGTAACCGCATTTCATATTGTTTACAATCGAATTATTAATCCAATCTGAAAAGAGTATTAAATAAATTCTTCAATATGTTCGAAAATAGATTCACTAAACCATGAGATCAATTTTTACTTTGATCTGATATACTAATTGAAAAACACGTAAATTTTTGTCACAAATCCTATATTCTAACATAGCAATACATTATTTTTATGTATCTATATAAATAGCACTAATAAGACATTTATATTCTGAAACAAATATTGTTTAACCACAAACTAAGCACGTAAAAAATGATCAGTGCTTTTAATGATTGAGTTTATAATTATAAAGATGATACACTTATCAAACTAATTTCAAGTCACGCTCGGTCGTAATCCGCAATGCATATATTTATTATAAGCAGTACTATATCATTTATTTGACCAAATTACGTCGTAAACTACGCTAACATAAACAAAATGTAGTCAAAATAATGCATAAGTCTGGTGTAATGGAAAAAGTAAATTGGTCGTAACTTACATTGTAGATTATTGTAGGAAAGAGACTGCCTCCTCATTCTGCTTTGAGATGTATTCTTGCTTTTATTGCTATGCCGGCACCACATGTTGACCTGCACGTACGACCATAGCTTCAGGAAGAGAATCGCGTACAGCATACATACGTACATGCCACCAACTGCAATAAAAAGAATAGTCTGCTCGTTTTTATAACGCTTTTTTGTTACTTACAACTTCGAATTTAGAATGAATATTGATAAAATATAAAATGATAAGGAATACATTTTTATAGCGCTTCTTTTCTCTAGACTTGCATCTTCATTTCACGCGGATAATGAAATAACGCGTTTTCAAGTTTTGCAAAAAAGTAATGTTTAGTTTTTATGCAAAGTTTAATGCATTATTTATGAAGCGGGAGTTTGTAATGTATATGAGTACGAATGAAATTTGATAAGCGGAATTTTCAAACATTTCTTTAATCTGAGAATATTAATACTTTATTTGGACTGTGTAATGCAGTTGTGAAACTGTTCATTTAGTTGATAATTCATTTAGAGAGCTAATTTGATAAAGCGAATGAATATACGTATATAAGCGAATTAGAAACAGAGTAATTATTTTCAGCACTCTTGTAACTTTCATTCACTTTTGTAACTTTTATCATATGAGACAGAAACAACGACCAGGTGTGAATGCATTTATCAAAAAACTGAAATGGTAATGAAAAATTGTGTTCAACTCTTTTGCATAAATATTTTCATCTTTTTATGTTGTTAGGCTGACTTTAAAATGCGAATTCATTTTTCAACAGAAAATAAAAAGATGTTTTAATCTCGAAATTTTGTTTTTGCATAGTTCTTAATTCCAGACACAAATCTGAAATTGCACAAAATATTCTTATGCACGTGGGAGAATATTTGTCGTGACTAGCACAAAAACTAACAATTTGTGCAAGATGAACGTAATCCAAGCTGTAGTCGAAATATGCAACATGTCGAACATAAATCGGTTCGCACTTCTGTAAAATATACAATTCTTTGTTGTACATAAACGAAAATTACCTTTCAAATGCCTATAAAGCACAATACGAGAAAATTCCTTTGTCAAATACTTTGAATGGAAAATAAAATGTTTTATGCTTCATAGGGGTGATAAAAACATTAAAAGCATCTTTATTTTCAGTGAAAATT
>JABFQD010000459.1:0-26032 GCA_022817045.1 Psix sp. ZL-2020
GTTTATATTAAGGAAATAAGTCTTCAATAAAGAATCCACAAGAAAATATGTGAAGATATTTATCAATTTCTAAAAAAGCAGTTGATGTTAAATGAGTAGTTTTTTTTTTATTATAAAGAAATTGATGTTCAATTGTTAAAAAACTATTTTCAAACAAATATTTTTTACTCTTCGAAAGCTTTTAGTATGGACAAAATAAATAAATAGAAATATGTAAAAAATAACATATCACTCAAAAACAAACTTTCATTTGATGCAGTTATTTGATTATATACACAAAAATTTCTTGAATGAATTAAGTACAAAATATATAATTTGTAGCTTTTCGGAAAATGAGCATTTATAATTATTATTAATGTTCGATATAATAATATATTCTTATTTACAATAAAATTATTGTTAAAATTTTAAAGCATTTTTTAATCAACATTGTATAACTTCAATTTTCTATTTTATATACACTACAAAGTTTTTAGCATGTTCAAACAATTATCGTTCTATACATTTGTTTTATTTTTATCTTTTGTTTCTAAACTGTTAAGAACCAAAAAATTTCTCTCATTTAAAACTTCGTCCAACGTGATAATTATCTAACTCATTCATTATAGAGGATATACAATTTTCCCAAACCAATCTATTACCCTCCCGACATAATAATGAGTATTGAAGAAATTGAAAAACATTTACTGTACTAAATCTTTAAAAACGTGACTCATAAATGTTGTTCCCGTCAGTGAGTTGTTTTCGAAAACATTAAAAAGACTTAACAGCTGGAATTGTGCTTGGCAAGAATCCATGGAAAGGAGAATATTATGGGAATTTTTCCTACCTGTGTTCGCGGCAACACGCACGAAAATTTTCATGTTTTCGTGCTTTCCGGATCGAATAGACATTTCCGGTTTCTATTCCGCTTTCATGTATAAAAAAGTAATCTCATCATGATCAGAACTTAGTTAAAAATAATACAACTCCAATATATTTCAACATCATATCTAAATGACATTATTCCAATCATAACAAATATCTGTGAAATTGACAAAAAATTGAAGCAAATAAAGTAAAACAAATCGCTCATCTACTAAGATAATAATTTATTCGTGCAGTAACGATGCAATCCCTGGGTGGAATAAGCGAACAAAAGCCGCATAATTACGAAGCCCATCGAAGAGAGAATAAAAGTAGAGGTTGAGCAGCGAATGCAACATTTAACGTCTGCGCAATCATATTTATTAACCTTTCCATTAGGTCTCCGGCTGAGATCGCATTAAAGTAATTAAATTAGGCATACGATGTTTGTATAATTAAAGACACCCAGGGAGTCTCGTAGATTGTAATTACTTGCAGGAGTCTTTGGTGTCGATTGTTCCGAGCGTATATACGAGTAGCGCATCGCTCGCGATAACACCACCGTTATCGGAATGATTCAAACTTTTGTAATCCGAGTGAAGGCACGAACTCGTCGCGAATTCACTAGGCGAACCGAGACAAAGCCAAAAGTAAGCAACTGCGCGTCGAAAGTCAAAACCACCGGCGAATTTCGCGTCAAGAATTCCACGGTAATTCACGCTTCAGAAATTAGCTCCCACTAGTTTTGAAGAACAACCACACCGCAGCTTCTGCTGCTTTCTAGCTCAACTTTCCAAATTCCGTATCCCAGTTTTCATCCCTGTCTTCCGTCATCGTTAAATCTTCAGCAATATTTATTTCAATGTAAATTTGTTCTATTTCAATAAGGCGGAAGATTTATTGTATTTCGGGTTTATCGTTAAACACAGCGAGAGAAAGATAACTACGGCTGTGGAATATTCATTTAAAGTTGTTTATAAAAATGAATTCAATTAGTTGGAAAATGTCCGCTGACACAGTTATTAAATTTACCATACAAGTGAATGATATGGTGTTTTCACGATATTACATCGTTGACATCTGATATTACATTGGTAACACTAGACGACTAGAAACATGATCTTTCGCAGCTTAATTTGCCGGAAAATGTGCTCAGTTAGACACCTTTTTTTCATATCGAGAGATTATGAGCAATAGTGCCTTATGGTATACTATTAAGAATAGGCGTTACGTAATGATAAGTCAAGTTAATCAATCGGCAGCTTTGGCGCTTAATCAAAAGTCTTCTGCATTATTCATCAGCGCACTCGCCGTTTTATGTTTTACGGTAAATCATTACAAAACTATTTATTATGTTTACGGCCGCGTCGTATTTTAAGGTTTTTAAAAAGTATCCTCACGTAAACTCGAACGCCGCTATTGCTGGTCCCTTGAGATAACCCCGTTTTTCAAATTTACTTTAGTGTGTTTGCCGGCGGAATTTCGTCTTGAATTATATTCTCGCGCGAATCTTATATTTTTTTTATAGTTTTTATTCTAATGAATTACTCTGCGAAACATGAAGTTCACTTTGAAATTTATATTTCGCGCATTTTTAATCATCGTTTCTTTAAACTTATTTTCATTAAAAGCAAAGTAATTGACATCTTTAGATTATTGATAATATTTTCGGTTTACATACACGTACAATTGATACGTCATTATTATAATACCGAAAAACGTGAGATAGAATGGAACAGTTCCTTCAATGTTTAAAGTTCAATGTACAATCGATGTTCTGCACTTAAAAAAAACCTGACATTATTCGGACAGACTGACTCAGACTGACTGATATGTAAGTATAAGTATATGTGTTACATATATAGGTATATGGGAATGCACTTCAGACAGTTCAAACATCTTATGTCACCGGAACTCAGCGTTAGGAGATAAATGGAGAACGTTTGGTCGCGCACTTTGCAAAATTCACTTTCTGAAAAAATTTTGCCAAGTTGAACCGTTCGTTTAGATTTGAAAGTTCAGTGAATTGCAAAGTACGAAGATTTCTATATTTGCGATCAAAAAATATTGTTCCCTTGTTCACCAAGCTGACATCAATGGGGCCATTGTCGTCCAAATATAAATTACGATATTTGCATTGCTAATTAGGTCAAGCGGAAACGAGGATAAAAAGCAAAAAGAGGCCATTCAGACGTTTTGTTCGCAGTACCTATAACTTTGGATTTGTTCTTCTTCAAGCTATAATAACGCTTGAATTTATTTCGCGGCATCAGTTTAATTAATTTGTTCGTGTACTTATCATAAATATGAATAATCACACATATTAAATGCAATATTGCATAATCCATTTTTCCCTTAAAAACACGTCGCTGAGAAAAACAAGCACATCATATCTAAGTATCGTTGATTAAATTAGACGTGATTTGCAGTGTGTTCTTATATGATGGAAAAACGACATATTTCAAAGGTGGCACATATGTCTGATGATTTGACAGTAACGATGAAATTACTCATACTCGGTCGTTGAAAACTAGCTGTTGCTTGCTCGGTGTAAAATGCACAGGGTTAACTGGGTCGTCGTAGCATGGTGGTTCATTTAATTGAAACATACCGCGCCGAGGTAGGCTACAATTCGCTGAACGCGACTAACGATGCGACAACCAAATCCGCGCCTACAGCTCCATAAGCCAGCCCAATCACTTCCAACTTACACGCGACAAAGTATCACGTATTCGTCATAACGTAAGCGAGGAATACGCTCGCGTGTCACTTTGCTCCATCCAATTCACAATGAGGATCGGCGCGCATATTTATTGAGCTGTATTATGCATATTCTGCAATGAAGGTAACGTGTAGCAAAGTGTGTATCCTGCGACTGCATAATAATATTTAGTAGAAAACGCAACACTTGTCTACCTCCTGTATGCACCTATATCTTTAAACCGTAACTTGAACTTTAATTTCCTCAACATTGATCGAGGTCTTTATGACGAATTATATAAAATATTGAAATAACGGCAAAATGTATGTTACTGAATTTGTTTGTTAAAATGATGAATTTAAATTTGTAGAACGAAAATGCGCGAAATGATTATTTGCACGAGATTTCATTTGGGATAAGAAAACTGTTTATAGAATATCCGTATGGATGAACAATCAAATGGTTTTGAATGTAATATTGATCTCGCAGATACTTCACCGAAATTGACTGAAAAATAGTAGTCACGTACTTTCACGTACTCTAATTTACTTTCTGAACGTTCGGAAGAAATCCCATACAATCGACCAATGAATATTCACGCATCGACTTTCGTTTTGCCCGTATCGGCTTTTGGCTGTTATTATGCAGCTACATATACATTGGAAATCGTACATACAGTTGTTCCCCACGAGGCTCGAAACATTAAGCAATTTTTCAAATTGAGTCAGTTTTAATCCACGATTGAACTTATATTGAAACGCTACCAGCGTGAAAAATATCAACAGACGTATCTGTGACACGACCTTTCTTATGGGAGGATTTGATGGTGTGGATATATTCGTGAAACCAATGTAACATTGTTAAATAACCTCGATCCACATAATTATTTACGCACGAGGAGTCCATGCATGCCACGTGTGTTGCAAAATATGCTCATTTCTTTTCTGTGCTGCACGCATATTACAATACAATTTACACAAAAGAACGAAAAATAGCGAAGACAAAAATGATGACGTTTTTAATATCTTTTTTAGATGCTTTTTTAGTACTCAATTTCCATCGGGATTATTTTTATGAAACACTGCATTTTTTATCTTCTGAATTTATTTATCGTTTTCATTTCTTTCATTTTATTATCGTTAATAAATGATCATTAAAATTCTTCAAATATCTCATTCACGCTTTCAATAAACGATCAACGTTCATCTTCCTGATAAATAAATTATGAAAATTATATAAGAATCTATATATTTACGATTTTGATATTATTTCAAATGAAAGGTAACGTTTCTTCATCAAGGATCAGGAAACTTGCATATCATAATTCGTCAAGTTAAAGAGCACGTTGAATAATACGGTTGATTAATCAACTTTTCTTATGTGTACTGAAAAAGCTAGATAAGTTTTTGTCCGCGAAAAAAATTATCTTTTGAATGACTCATCAACATGACAAACGGGAAACTTCATACCTTCATGTGCTAGCGTCTGTTTACTTGATCTCAATGAGGTTCCAACAAATGAAACCGTATAAATTGTTACACATCCGAGGCACTTTTTTTATATACATTATACTCCGAATAATGAGATGCAAATTACGGTTATTTTTAAAGCAACATTTTCTAGAATATTAAAAGAAATGACGTCAAGGGTCTAAGAATATAAGTTATCACGGTCTAATGTAACTAGTGATATAAATTATTTTTTATGTTCACATCAACGAAATCTCATTTCCCTACGAAACGATGACAACATTACGTTGACTTGAGGAACTTGTTCCCACGGAAAATGATGCCTTCGTATGAAGTGGAAAATTGGATTTGCCGTGGAAAATGTACCAAAAGTATATTCGACGTAATAGATTAGTGGTTAAGAATAAATAAGACTTATTCACTCGAGTAAAAGAAATATTAATCATAAATCAGTACACCGTAATATCATTAATTATGTGCGTTTTTATATTCTGCTTATGTGTATGTCATATACCTGTTTTGCACAATTACGATATGCCGCGATGATTAATTGTTAATGATAATAAACAATGCATCATAACGCTAAGATTGCAACACGATTTCATTAAATAAATTGCGATATCACTGATCTTTCATTTCAACGTTATTTGTTTAAACAAAAAAACAATATTCAATCTAAAAATGGATAATGTAAATGAAAAACAAAGCATTAACCAAAAACGTTAATTCGATTCCATTATCACCTTTATTCCAACAGACAAAAGTTCTCTTCAAGTTGTTTTATTTGTTGTTGCTCGTTACTTAAAAGTAAAGAGTAGTTGTTTTCATAAATACTGGATAACTCTATTAGACGTTGAGTTGGTAAAAGTGTAGCGGTCGATGGAAATTCCGTCGAACGGAACGCGCGAGCTCATAACAAGTGGCGTTCGTCTGGTTTCGGTAAATATTTAATTGTCTAAGTGGCCGAATCGCTCGGCCGCGCGGCTAACGTAAGAAAGAACAAGTTGCTAAGCGGTATTGCGCGGATAAAGTCCAAAAGCTTTCAAGCTGTTCACATACGAGAGTCAGAATGCTGCAAAAGCACGCTTGTAACCTGCTTTCAGCAACTCAGCGGGCAAAGTGCTAACTCGAGCTATTCCATTTTATACGCGCGGATAAAATGATAAACACGCGCGGAATCGTCGGAGCTCTGATTCCATCGGCCGTGATGTTTGTTTGTCTTGAGAGTTGCTCAATGCAAAACTCGCGTGAATCATAATCGCTTTCAATATTCATCGCGTTGAATCCAGCCGGAAACCAGCAATCATTGTGATTATCAATTTCGAATTTCGTTATTGCATTTATGTACATATAAATATTTAGTGTCACCTTTCAGCGGTTCCATTTTGGAGACAGCCACAATGACATTCTAACGATTAGGTCAAATTAATTATTCCTTTTGGAGATAAGCACTTTTTGTGTTTGTTATCACACTTGTTACTTGAGACTGTAACGAGTTCGGACAAAAATTCATACATCAAAATATTGGCAGCCTAAATTGAAGCGATTTTCACTTTTGAATGGAGTTAAGATGCGAAGATAAATGAGTTAATGAATCGCGCTGACTTTATCGGTATGGCGAATATAATATATGTTGCACGAGTTAATTAATGGTGACACATAAAGCGGCCAACGACAAAGCGCAGCGATGACTTTATAGGTGGAAGAAATCGCGCTTTATTGAAATTTATCGAATGTTAATCAATTTAAGCTCAAGTAAAATGTTTGGTCACATTGGCGCGACAGCATGCGGACTTTCACTACCACACTCCACACACCTCTTTTCGCGCCGTCATAAATTATGCGACTAAAGTGCGCTCCATCCAAACGAGATAAGGAAAAGTACGTGATTTTGAAAAAGCGCTCCACTCGTTTAATCGATTTGTTGCATAAATAACGTTCACAATGACACCATAAAATAGACGATTGCAAGCTTCAGTTCAAACGAACATTGAACGTTCGTATTAAGTGAACAAGAAGATGTAATTTTATCGATTTTCAGCGAACCATTGGTGAAGAATCGGAAAGAGACAGAAGCCAGGAAGTCTTTTCTGATGGGAAGAGCATTTTATCGTGAATTTGAGATATGAATAGTTGCCAACAGGTCCTTGAGTCGACATAAATATTGGCGCCGGCGAAGTGTAACTTGAGGAAAGCGTGATTTTCGAGTCTCCGCTTGGGTTATGACCCGCATGGCATCTTCTGAATGACGTCCGGAGTTTCGTTAAAAGCTCGCTGAAAGGGGCCATTGTGAACGAATTGAGTCGAGAGATCGAGTCGAGCGCAGACACCTCGAGTTTAGAAATAACTCGCGGCGGAATAGAGTACAAGCGTTGCAACGATTTCCTCTCGTTCGACTCGCTCGTAAACAACTTTTGAAACATAATGACGACAAAATCGCCCCAGAAAACAACCAAGTCTTCCAGTCAAAATCTATATCCTACGAAACGCGCGTTGTAAATACACAATAATGCCTTCACGAGTGTTTAATTTGTCGAGGTTTTTGTTAGTCGCGCTTTGTAACCGCTAATGTGATAACCATATCGGCTAGGAATGAAAAATTACTTGGTCGCATAAGATCGACATGACAATACGTATTATTTCTGCACTGCTTATTCAGCGACCCTTCAAGCGGAAGTCGAGCGCGGGGGAAGTCGTCTAGATTTTGTTCGGCGCATGAGAACGAATTCCACTTCTAGCCAGGCGTTCGCTAATTCATACAATCTTAATGTTTATTCAGAACGCACCGCCGCATTGCCTGTCCATACTTTATTACATGTATTTAGCCGAGCTGTTAAATGCAAATTGTTTAATTTATAGCAACCAATCACTGGTCTTGCTTCGCTCCTTTTATTCCCAAGATATAATTGAAATTTTAATGTTATTCGTTTCGAAGATTAGTTTCTATGAATAATAATTTTTGTTCAAGTTGTGCTCGTCGAGGTAAATGAAGTATTAGAACGGTTAACAGAAATGTAACAATATTGTTAAGTTTCAACAAAATTGATTATTCGATTATTTCTAAATTACACAATTTAAGAATTCAATTAATAGAGTCTATTTAATCTCTGAAAAAGACACCTTCAGAAGTGTCAAATTATATTTGGATTTGAAAAAACACATGAAATTATTTTACAGTGTGCTCCAGTGAACCGTTAACCCTTTCACTGGTTTTGATAGTACATTCAGACCTTGCGTGACGTTATACGTGTTAAACACAATTAAATACTCGCGACCACGATAGTTACAGATGTCAGCTCGAGTTCAAACGCCAATAGCGAGAGTTAGTATTGAGATCTGCGTAGATTATTAAACACCCGTTCGCACAACCATAGATTATGCTAGTCAAAGAGTAAAAGCTGCGATGGAACTTGTTCCTCTCGCCTTTTTAAAATGTACTTTTCCTGTTAATTGTCATGGCATTTCCTGGCTTCTTATCAATCAATAGCCTAACAAGCTAATAAGAAAGCATACCCACGTGGTATCGGATTTCCGAAATCTAAAGCTCTCTAATATATGATTTACCTTTCACACGGTGCTCGTTTGAGAAAAAATGCTATTTGATGACTATTCTGTATTGATTCCATCGTATCGAGTTACAATCGTTTCGCATACTTATAGAACCCGAGCACATTTTTTCTTTCTTTTTTTAGTTATTTATAATGAACGTTTGTACTTCAACACTAGATAACTATTATTGCAATAGAAACGGCAAATTTTACAATGCAAATTTCCGAACGATCGTTTTTGCTCTCTTAGTTCTAGTGATTTTTTGCGCGTTCAAAATGTATAATTACCGCAGACACGTAAATTATATTCTCACGTATGCAGTAATCTTTGAATTCGCAGATTAAAAAGCATATGTTATGGTTTAGCATACGAGCCAAGTTTTTTAAATGACAAATCTAGTCGTTGAAATTTCAGCTCTCGTCAGAAGTCGGATGTTGTAACTCCCTTAAAAATCTCGAATTTCATTAAACGCGTCGCTTCTTGTTGGTAATATATTTCGGCATTTAATGCCTTAGCAGTAAAAATGCTGAATTCTGGGTTAAGTCTAAGAACACGTGACAGCACGGAAAATAAACTGCTACGACTTATAATCAGCCATAAAAGAGACACGCGTGGGTTATTTTAACCGCGATGTTTAACCTTCAGATCTATTCGATGGTCTCGTATTTATACGCGAACTTGGTATTTAGCGCAGATTAAATATATATACATACATACTTGCATGCGCGCATATATGTACGGATGTTATTTTTGCGCGAGTCCAGATTTTCTCTGGACACATTTATATTCACGCAAATGAATTTGAAACTACCAAATTAGGATTTATTCAAATAATTGTCGCTATTCTTGGGAAATAATTTTTATTGCAAATGCGAAGGAGATTATGTAAGTCGAATTAAAAATCAGATAATTGGGTGTTAACACTTGCCAGGATTTAAAACCTATATTATTTCTCGATTCGACGGCGAATTAAAAGAATTAAAAAAACGAAATACTAATTTACATCATAATCCCCAGAAACTCTCTCAAGATTGTAAATTTAAACATCGTTTCATCAAATACGAACACGATAAATTCAACGAGCCGAGTCGTAGCAACCGAATTATTTTCCATATTCAAATAATGCACGTGAGAAACCATTTATTCGAATACATTAAACCGGGGAAACCGTACGTCAAAAATCGAAAATAATCACGGTAAAAATTCAAATCCGGAAATCATAAAAGTGGACGGACTTTATTTGTCCAAATCCTTTCGTTGATTTCTTTATTCAACAAAAATTCATTGCATCAGAATTGAGACAATTTGAAACAAGTCATTTCAAACAAAATACTTCAGTAACAACAACAATCGAGTTAGCTCAAAAATAAACGACATAATTGAGATTAGTCCAAGACACTAAACTCCAATCTCAATTTCTAGTACAATTATACATTAGAGATTCAAAGCCTTTTGAACCAAACTAACCATAACGTAAATCCAAATCAGCATCAGTTATAGTGGATTTTTGCGGACAGTCGACAAAGGCGGATTTAAGCGCAAGTGCAATATTAGGTAAAGGGGTTGTTGGAGGTAATTATGTGTTTGAATAGCAGAGCGCCGGTCTCTAAGCCAGTCGAAGGTTGCCTCGTAGTCTAATGGCGCTCTGAAGTCGTTGACTTCCGTAGCAGTGGCGCTCATCACGTTTGATTAAAATCATTGCTATCCGTAAACATTTTTTACCATTTGTCCAATAACCGCAATCATGCGATTCAGTGTAAACTCTCACATCGGTTTAGTAAACAAAATTTGGTTATCAAATACCCACAATTTACATTTGCCAATTTATCCTCAAATACCTTCTTTGACAACCTACGGTCTCTAGTTTACAACAAGGTTATATCAATAGCAAAGAAAAGACCTTGATAACTGCTTTTTCTTCCGAAGATAGTTGTTCGGCAATTCATCTGAAGAGTTTCATGTGATTTCATTTATTACTGTTTGTTTATTAGATGAACAATTTTTTCATATGAAATTAATCATAATAGTGATCGGTATTTAATATCGAATCACCTGATCGTCCGAGAAGACGCACTTGACGAAGACCCAGTGGATTGCCTTGACTGTGCAGTTGCACCCCTCCATGGCGCAAATGCCTGCCGGTTTAAGCCCATTTTGGGCTCGAACCACACAACAACACAACAACAACAACAGCAGAAGCGCACAAACAACACGACCAGCACTCACAACACCCAATTTGCTAGCCGAACTCATGGTCGCTTCCGTCGGCCGATCATCAGACTTGAACTCTTCGAGCTTCGCGCAGATCCACGGAGCACAGCGGTCCACGTGACTCCAGGTCAAAGGTCAGCTGACGGGACCTGTTGCTCCGACTGCGCCTCGGATCCCGTGCCGTTGTCGTTCGCACCCAAATGGAGCATCTCAGAGTTGATATTTCTAGAAATCGTTTGTAAAAAAGTTACCGATTTTCAAGCGAACACGCGTTTTGGGCCGACGTTGTTACACGCAACGCGTTTGGCGTGCATCGTCTCGACTTTCGAACCGGTTCGAAGCGCACGCGAGGTCACTCTCGAAGTGGGACTAAAGACCGGTTGACGCGATCATGACGGAGGTTGCTTTCAAACTGGCGGGTGGTGTACGATCTCGGCTCCCCCTACCACTTACCACTCCCGCTTGCCTTTTAAAAGATAAAAGCCCAACAAGATTACCGACCAAACCAGAAACTCGACTGACAGACGACGGGCCGCGGGATCCCCGGCCGAAGACAAGTCGACACTCGCATAGGGCTTCTCGGAAAACTTGCCTCAGATAACCGGCGACTTGATTAACTTTTCGGAACAACATCCTGCCGAGGCTTCACGCCTGCGATTAGGACAACGTCAGCGAAGAAACATTTTATTGACACTAACGTGATAAAACGTGTCTTGGTTCTTGTGAAACGACGCTGATAATGCACTCATGTTGCTCCTGCTGGCATTTTAGAAAAGAAACCAGATAAATGAACGATGGGAAAAGTTTTTCATGACCCTTCCTATGAAAGATAAACACACGCTTTTTGCTGCTGTCTTTTTTTTTTTTTTTTGAATTAGCTATCAAATTTTTATATTCCATTATAATGGATCATCGTTGCCCTTTCGATGAGAATTCTACTGGGTAACTTATGGCGTGTAGGAATTAAAGTCTGCTCCACAGGTTCTTCTTTGTATCGAGGTAAGGTGATTTAAAAAAGCTTAATAAACCTCATACTCCATCATTGCATCAAAATTCCTATGTCAGAAGAAAGCAAGGTGCGTTCGATGAAACGTTTACGTTTCAAGAGCGATTAAACTCATGAAAGAGATTAGGACGATTGGAATGTTGCCTTTGTTGGATCGCGATGATTTATTCATGAAGCCAAAAGATTTGACTCGAATATGACAATGACATAATGCAGAATATGAATGTTCGCATTTTCATTCAAAATGAGCTCTCAAAACGTTCCCCTTTGTGATCATTTTTGCGCAACGATACACATATAGTCATGCCATATGAATCTCGTGAGGCAATAGCTAACATCTATAACCTTGACTAATCTGAAATTCAAGCTTTTTCAGGCTAATCAAATAATCAGCACATAACAAAACTAAATATTCATATTCTAATTAGCCAAATTACCAATTAACAAAAATGTCTCCAAATGAAAATGAAAGAACCAAAAAATAAATAAAAAGCCTTTTCATCCGCGTGTCTAAATTGACCTCGTAAAATGAATTTCAAAGAATGAATTCGTCAACATTGAACTATGCTCACCCATGAAAATAATTGCATCGGAATGAAAGTAATTAAGTAGAGCAAGTAAAACTGAAAAGAAGCATAATGTGTAATTGGCTGGAATGATGTAGCTGTGCGTGTGACGTACGCGGCGGGAAAAATGGCGAGGAAGAATGCAAAAGAAGTGCAATTCATCATGTGCATCTGCCGTGCGCGTTTATTTAACAAAAGTAATAAAGTTGGCTGTAATGGAGCCTGGACTTCAGCGGAGCGCACTCTTACGTTTTCAGGTGCCCCGAACCTAGTCACTTAATTTCCCACGAGAAATTGCGCGTGTCCGTGTCCCGTGCCGCTCTTACGTCATACCTGTGTGTTTCATGTAGTCCGCATAGCCTTCATTCATAACGAGTTTCTACAAAAGCACAAGCAGAAAATGCCCGACAGCGTACTCAAAGTGCCCATTTACGAAATGACCACGCGCCGGTCATCTGTCAACTTACGTGCTCGCCAAATACCCTCGCTTCTGTCTGTTATTTTCTTAGACAGCTTTACCTGTTTCAAAATCATTTCAGAATCATATTTCTATATCTCCATATCAAGCTTCCATATTATAATTATGTTTTGTTCCGATCTAGACAAAATGATTCATTTCCAAGCTTGTGACAACAATGTTCAAAATTGACTTTGGTACTAAACGTGGAAGCTGAGAATACATTTTGGGAGAGCGCTACTTTTCCTTGATTCAATATAAAAAGAATTTTGGAGAAATCTCTGCTGTTTCATATGCGTCCATTAAGCAGAGAATTGCAAATGTAATTATGCGAAACTCCAGCAAAGGTTCTCTTGCGGTGGAATGAAGATTAATTTTATTAGCCGTTTGCCTTATTCTACGACATGTCTATACATTTATTGTACGCGCTTTAAGCTCCGATCCAAAACTTCGGCTCAAACTTTGTATTATCTCTGGGTCACAAGTTCTATTCCAAGTGATAGGTGTCACCTTGCGAGACACTATCGCTATAACAAGACTTAACCACATTCATTTGCATAGAAAGTTTTCGCTCTGCAATCCTATCAGAATGACTATGTAATTCAGAAAAACTCAACTAAAATATTGCAGTTCTTTTTAAAAATCTATATTCAAATTTAAGATGTGCAAGTTAAATGAAACCATTTTTCATGAAAATCGAAATAAATTGCGAGAAAAAATGTCCTCGTTAAGAGCACTATTTCCTGTGACATAATCGCAAAAGATAATGCCAATTAGGTATATCTCTAAGGTGGCGCGACCTCCAATGCAAACTGTTGTCGCAGAAAAGGGTGCTTTATTCCGACGAAAACAAATTTACTCTGAAATTGAAGTTTGCATAACTGACGGCGGTAAATATCTTTGTTACAGTTGTCATTCCAACGAGCGACTCTTCCTGAGGGATTTCGTGTCCTGCACGCCTGGCACCAGTGGAGGAAGACTCGCGCGATGGCTGCAGCCGGACAGTTTCGTCGACTGCACCAAATGCGAAGCACTTTATTCAAGAGACGAGATGAAATGCGGCTGGCCAGCCATTGTCACGATTATAACCAGAGATCAATATGGAGAAATTGTTCACGTTCCGGGTCTCAAGGTGAGAATGTTTTTCATTTTAATCCTTTCTATTTTTTATTTATCACTTGCAACGAAAAATAATATATCTGTACATTCGATCAAAACATATTTTATTTTATATTAAATGTAGAATTTAATGAGTTTTTTTTTTCTTTTTAAATTTCAAGTTTGTTATGAAATTGTTATTGTATAATAAACGAGTTTATGTGTAGAACTGTTTTCAGAATAAAATGTTGACAATTTTAAGTTGCTCTTATTTGTCAACTTGGCAATTAAATTTCGATGATTGCTTTTATGGAATAAATGGATAAAAACAGTTTAACATTAAAAAGCAATAATATCAAAATAACTGAATTTTAATGTATTTACTTTATTATGTACCAATATTATTTTTTATTAATATACTCAATTAAAAGAAAGATTTACGTGCGTGAATATTTTTGATTATATATATGATATGATTATAATGCATTGAAAATCATTTTATATCAAAATAAAACTACTTGAAAAGTAAGATTGAATACAAAATTATATTTTGATAGATCGAAGTAAAAGCCATACCCATAGACAAAAAGGATATCTCAGATTCGGATCAAGGTCGAAAAATTCGCCGAGTTTCGCAACCTGATCCATTGACTTTCGGGGGTCACCCCCGGCCGTCGTTGGATGTACCATATGAAGTTACGGTGAACAACAAGATGAGTTTTTATGCGATTACAATGATGAAAGCATATCAAAATTACTCGTTCGAAGAGCTCAGGTTTACTTCTCCGGCATTGAAACGATCCAGCGAGAGTATGCTTGTCCGACCCAATAGCGACGGTAGTTACAGCGCCACTTGGACACCCGCATCCGTAGGGTGGTATTCTTTAATGATCACCATTGATGGATACAACGTAGAGGAAGTAAGATGAATTCAATAATAAATCTAAAATCCATATTCCCTTTTTATTCTGTTACAATGTAAACTACTACATAATAAAATAACTATAATATACCTGTATATCTTATTTGAACACATTTTAATGCGTAAATTAGAATTGTATGTAAATCAAATTTAATCTTTGATTTTGGAATGCAGGAAATTTCAAGTTTCATTACTAAAATTGAGCTGACGAGTGTATAAATATTTAGTGGATTCATTTGTAATTAAAGCGTGCGTTTTATTGTTCAATCAGAATTACAAAGTTGAAGTGAAAGAGCCGCCTCCGGGGATGCAACCTCCGGCACAAAACATTGTTAAGAGACAGCAACATCAGCCGAGTAAGCTGAGAAAATTCGTTGGCATGAATAGTTCTGGGCTAAGAATAAGGACTCATCCCTCCCTCCAGAGTGAGCAGATCGGGCTTGTTGGCGTCAATGAAACAATTGCTTTTGTTGAAGAAGTAATTATGAATTTATACTGCAATATAGCAATTCGTCTGAATTTGATTGCGTCAAAATAATTGCAATTCGATCGTAATTATTAACATGTAAATACAATTGTTTAGACTGATTGAACCGAGCGTAGTTACAAAGCCTCGAATATTCTATTTTCATGAATGCAAAAGTAACGTATACCTTTTACTCGTTTCATCCTAACTTGCATTTTCATTTGAAAGGTAATTTTAATTGCCTATTTGATTAGCAATCGAATTTTATTATCCGAACTCATTCCGCTGTCAACAAATCGCATTTAATTCCGCAGATTAAATTAACTAATCAATTTTGTCGTAGATCCACAACGACGATGGAGTATGGCTGAGATTGGATTCGAACACTATCAAAGAGTATTGTAACAGCGGGCATACAGAGGCTTGGTGCCTTCAGTACAATCAGCATCTCAGCAAAACATTATTGACACCGGTAGAGGAGCCAAAAGCCGAGGCAGTTTTCAAAGATACGCATTGTAAAAGACTCGACTTGAACGGAGAGTAAGATTCTTTTGACTGTATACTTATTTCATCTTATAGAAATGTTTTCATCTAAGGTTTCAAAAATGATTTTCCCTCTACTATTGTTTACGAGCTCGAACATTCAGATAGCGAATGATATTTTAACATATATATACATATATATATATGATATTACATATAGTTGAATCGAATTAGTTTGAAGCATTATTATCTTTTTCAGTCGCAGAATGATCCTTACGAACTTAAGTATGAATTTCGGAGACGGTAAATACATGGTAGTCGTCGCTTGCGGAGCTTCGGGGCACAACATCAGATCAAAGCCGAGCTTAAAAGCTTCCCCAATTGGAATACTTACACTAGGCAATGTAGTTGCTATTCAAGAATTTGTAAGTTTAGTTTTGCTGGTTTCCGAATTTACATTTCGTTGTAATCATTGATGCGGAAATTGAATTATTTGTTTATTACAGCTTGTTAACAATGATGGCGTTTGGGTGCGTCTTGATGATGAATCTGCGAGTAAATACTGTTTTGGTACAACGACTGAAGCATGGTCTTTGGGCATCAACAAGCAAGGAGTGATGTATATGAAAACCGAGGCGGACCTTGACAACGACGTGGCCGAGAAAAAAGCAATAGTATCTGACTCCATCATTTCCCCAGGTACCAAGGGATACAACTTTTGTCAGCCGTCGGCTAGTCACGAGGGATTTAATTTCTCTTCTGGCACTTCTGCCCACGGCGATACCGCGAACTCGTCCAATCCTTTTGTATTTGGTACACATAGTAAAAGTGATCCTACAGGTGCATTAGATACTGTTTCCATTAACATTTTCATCTTTCTTTCGTCTAACTTATCATCATTGGGTTATCATAAAATAGAATCGATAATAAGAATATTTTCTTTTTTCTTGTTTGTAGGAAACGCCAAGGCTTCTTTTGAGAAAAATGAGACGTTACCGCGTATCGCTAAACAGACCAAAGAAAAACTCGTGAAAGAGAAAGAAAAGGAAATTGGCGAAAAAGGCAGCAAGTTCAGTGTCTTGCAAAAATGGCTCCGAGGCGATGATAAAAATGGCGGAGATAAAAAGAATTCTGGAAGGTTAGTGTTTTATACTTTTATGTGACGCAAAAAATGTTTAATTCTATAGAAGTCTGAACTTCGATTTTTCTCATTGTATTTTTATGAATATAATTCCTACAAATTAGAATTTTTTCCAATTAGGGATTTTACTGAATTAGTCGGCGTATCAGTCAAAGAACTTGTCAAAGCGATGGGCGAAAGTCGCGCAAATGGAAATGGCGCAACCCCTCCTGAAACCCCGAGAAGAACATCCCGGAGTTCTTCACCAAAAAATCAACAAGATGGATCTCCTAGATTTAACAGTCGCTCATCTAGTCCAGTAGCAATACCTCGTAAGATTTATCAAAATATAATTATACAAACACATCTCTTGCCTTCTTTTTACTGTTTTTATTTAAGACTCTTATGCTTTTTATTCAGTATCACTTTACACACAGTTTCAAACGGTAACCCCATAATTTATTCGACTTCTTATAATCCTGAAATTGTTCACAAAAATAATCGGATTCTCTTTATTAACGTTTGTTAATACAATAATAACAAAACGGTAATCTCGATCTTAGTTGGAACTCACCGGCCACCTGGTAGCTCTGGAGTATGTCTGTTTCCACCCGCGACTAATGCCGCAGGTAATCTCAGCTTCTATACTAACCTGTTGAAATCTCGAGATAATGTGCACAACATTTTAATGCAAGCATAACTTTCTTGTTACCGAATATGTAACACGAAAAAAGATGTACTGAAAAAGAAACAAGCGAATTTTGTTTCCTTGTCTCGAGATATAGTATTTCGTTGCACGTGTTGAAAATGAGTAATGCAATGCATTTTGTTCGTCGGGCACTGGTAACTAAATTATAAGCATATTATAAAATACTATGATTTTTGAAAACATACAATTGTCTTCGAAAGCATCTGGTTCATTCTCATTTAATTTTTTAGTTCATCATTTGTATTTCTTTTATATTTTCTTGTACATAATAATTATTACATTTATTGCATGCAAGATATCACATTTTCACATGCTACTTGTGCAACCTTTAATTTTCACGTTCAATAACACCTTGTCAGGTGCGAGAAACTTGACAAGTGGGGGGGACAGTGCCAGTAGTAGCCCTTTACTTTGCTCTCCCCGAAGTATCGGACTTTCACCTCTAGGTAAGAATTTTCGGTGAACTCAGTCGTGTATATATATCTGTATTCATATACATTTATATATATTTGATAAACCCTTAGTTTAAAAACTATGCAAGCTTCTATCCTTTATTATATATAGGTCCTGTCACATATTCTAGATTTATTTTCACATTTCCAAATTTCTATAATAACAATTGTAGATTAATATGGTTGAAATATGAAAAGTATAAGAGAATTAATCAAATAAATTCATGTCTTTATATATGCACAAAGAATATTATTATGTCTCATATTTTGTCCGAGTGACGCATGCTTTTAGCTCAAAGTATAATATGATTTTATATGTAGAATTTACGCTAATTACAAATTGATTTATAGTTATTCATTGAAAGACTTATAGTATTCTTTCTGTAATGATTTTTTCATTATAACATAAATGATGTTTTTTTATCATTAAGTCTCAGGTTGCATGGCAGAAAGTGCTACTTCGCACAGGCGAGGATCAACGCAAAGTGACACGAGTGCTTTGGTTAGCAGTTTAACTCGAGATCTTTCTCAATCGCCAAATTCGATCGCCAATACTCGTGACTTGTCGCCCAGTCCAAGTTGCAGTTCTTTGCACATGAGATCCGAAGGAAGCACGTCTAGTCTCCCTGATACTCCGAAAAAAGAACGTATGGTAAGTAATAATAAATATAATAAAACTGATCTTGAAATGAAGAAATCATTTTGTGAAATCTCAATGTGATTTCAATATTCGATAATAATTTATTAATTTCAGGATTCTCAAGACAGTCCACGCAAGGTTTCTC
Source organism: Psix sp. ZL-2020 (assembly GCA_022817045.1). Lineage (NCBI taxonomy): Eukaryota > Metazoa > Arthropoda > Insecta > Hymenoptera > Scelionidae > Psix > Psix sp. ZL-2020. Next base: position 18,841 of record JABFQD010000459.1, read on the forward strand.
AAGCTCAAACTCAAACTAGTCCAGATAATGTAACTACAGCAATGAAAGGGCATTTCAGCATCGGTTCTTCCGGTACAAAAGACGAGCGTCATTCGACGAAATTGAATCGATGGGAATACTACATTAAAGCGACAAAAACTAGAGCAAAACGTGCCATGTCACCCGCAAATAGTCACCAAATTCCGAACCCATGTCGTTCGTTAAACTTAAACAAAGATAAGGTAGTACAATCAGTAAAGTTTAGTGAGCCAATTAATTTTTTATTGTATTAATACAGAAACTGTTTTATCAACAAAAAAAAACAAGAGAGAAAAAACAGAAAAATAAAGAAATACACAAATAAAATCAATCTAATAGTGATAAATGCAAATCGATTTGATAAAAATCGTTTATTCAGACTTAGATTGTCTTTCTTTGATTTAAGTTATAAATGGTTTTTAGGTGAAAGAAGCAATAAGTCCGTCGCTGGCAGAATCATTACGCGCGGTATTTGCGGCATTTTTATGGCATGAGGGTATTGTTCACGATGCAATGGCTTGTGCAAGCTTCTTGAAGTTTCATCCCAACTTGCCGAAGCAAGGTGCCTTAGTGGTGACGCGTCAAACTTCAGTATCAAATGGTGACAAACAAAAACAGGAGTTAACCAAAGAACAGCGCGCTCGACAAAGGCACTCTTTGGAAGTAACAAACGCTGGACATTATTTGCACATGCAGCCAAGCACCCTTGAGACTTTGACGCGATCTGCCGCGAACGCTAATGCCAATCGAAACAGAAAAAAGCAGGATACTAATGTCAAAGAAGACGGTCAATCGTCAGGCAAACTCAGCGCTCTGCCAGAGTTTCACACTGTTGCTATACTGCCGCCGGCATTAAAAAGCCTTGTACTCTTGTGGGAAGAACTCAGTGCGCAAAGTTTGAGGTAAATGCTTGCTTTAAACAAAAAATGCAATCAACTCCGAGGGAGTTGATTGCGTTTCATATCGCCTGTAATTTTTTTCTTTTTCAAACATTATGATAATTGTTTAAATTATAAAATTATATACTTATTAAAAATCTTCAATAATATAATTTATTATTACAATTTCGGGTAAATTTTATCTAAAGTTAGATGAATAAACGTGACCTCTGGGCACTTTTCCTCTGATTTCTGTAAGATTTACTTTTTACTTAATATTTTTTATTTAATATACATAATTATTCAAATTAATTACAATCAATTTCAATAACTGAATGAATTTATTTATCTTTGATTTCCAATTTTGAAACTTTAAATTTTATGTTAAAAAAATTAATTTGAAAAAAATAACCCTTGATAACAAAACATTATTTAAATGATTTACCTAAAGTTAATATAGGTTTAACTCTCCATTAACTTACAAAATTCACATAAATTGTTTACAAACAATATTTTATAATAATGGAAATGTTGAATAATACTTAACGAACAAAATCTAACAATTTTCAATTATCAAAAACTTTGTTAATTTGGTTCTTAATATACGATTTATGTAAATCATTGACAGATTATTGAAAATTTAGTTATCAAGGAACCCAATTTTTTACCACCTAAGCAGACTAAATTATTATTAACAGTTATATTTTGCTGATATTTAATCATTTTTATATCACAATAAGGACATAAAATGAAATAGTTAGAGATATAGAATCGCTTTCAAATAATAAGTAGAAAAAAATTATGTACATAATTAGAAAAATAAATATAAAAGTGGCCAATAATTGTGACATTAATTATAATTAATAAAAAGGATATTCACCTCATATGTTATGTTAAAATAAATTCATTGTCCCTTGCTATTTTTAAAAACGATGACAGTACATACTAAAATTAGTTTATTATTTACTGCAAATTCAAAGAGAAGAATACTTTTTAAGAATGGATTTTTTAACTTATTTTGAAATTATTTTTTTCAAATTTAAAATTAAAATTAATTTTTGGTAAATATATACTTTGGTTTCCCCCCTTTTAATATGGGGTATTGATGCTATTTCTTGAATATGGGATTTTTTGATACGCTGAACCAGAATTTCTGCTGACAACGGATTCGTGTTCAGCGGATCAAAATACTTAAAAAAAATTACCCCCCACCCCATGTTAGGGGGGGGGGGGCACAATATGTATTTACCTTTTTTTTTTATAAATATCTCGATTTGTACACTTACATAATTTATCTATTTTAATACGCATTAAAGAAAAAACATTCTAATACATAAAAATATGATAAAAATAAATAGTGATTGAGTTTCATAAGTCATAGTATCTTTAATCATACTAACCCATAATCCAGTTTCATATATTGAATTTCGTTGGAAACTGCAATCAATTTAATTCTTTTTTTAAAGAGATCATTTCCTTTCTCGAATTTATGCTCTTAAGTAGAAAGATCGTAATTACACTTTGATGCACTGCTGTCAAAAAAGTAGGCCATCATATGATGTACCCACACATCGTTAGCTTTAAAACCACATTCCTTTGATATTCTGGACATTTAAATTTGTAGGTTTATCGAGCAGCAGCTTATATTATCGAGCCCAGTAGCGCAATGTCAAACAACGAAACGGTTAAAGCGAGCAGCGGGAGAAAAAAGTTCAAAGGAGGAGAAGCTGAAAGACCGCGAGAAGAAAGAAAACCGCAAAAAGAAAGAAACCAAGTCCGCAGGGACAGGAAAGTCCGGCGAAAGTGGCAGCGGCAATATCGAGCACGAGACTGTGTGTGACCTATGCGGTTTAATGTTCCCGCATCCTGTGACGTACCACATGAAACTCGTACACCCTGGTTGTGGTTACCACGCAGGTGGCAAAGGCTATAACAGCGGTGGTAATTACTGTTCGGGTTGGGCCGGTTATTGTGGCGACGGCGGTGTTGGAGTAGGACCTTGGTACCTTATTTGCGATGTGTGTCGCGAGAGATACATCAATGTCAAGCAAAAGAAGATGGTTAGGAAGTTAGGCATCGCTGGGTTACCGTGCAGTAAGAGTAACCAGAGCAAAAATGTCTCACCAACTAACAGCCCAGGCGATCGGGACGTTCACATCATGGTCAAAAACAACGCGATGTTTTTACTCGACTTGGCAAGCGCTGCGGGATCGAATATTCCCAAACAGCACAGAAGGCCTTCGCAAACTTTATCCTCCGTTGCGGAGAATTATAGCCCTCCGGAAGCGGCTGGCCCGTTTCCGTCAAATACCCCGTTTCAGTGTCTTCAGGCTATGGGCATTCATAGCTCGGTTAACAACGACGAGAGATACTATGAAGAGACACTCAGGAGACAAAGTCAAAGCTCAGCTGAAAGAACCAGTGGGGGATACAATGCTGCTGGCAGGGTAATTATTCATGGAACTATTATTCCTCGACGCTTGCGTTATGACAGTTTTATTTTGCTAAAAAAATTAAGATTATTAGAAACTTGATTGCGTTTGTAGCGAATTTTGAACGAGACCTTCTTCGTGCTTTACAATGATTGATTTATATTAAATAGACTCTTGAGGATGTCAGAGATTGTAATTGATATTATATTAATTTAATTAGAAATAATTTTAACGTGAAATTACAATATTAAATCAAAAGCAATATTCATTACATTAACTCATCATAATAATAGAACACAAAAGTATATTTTCCTATCTATTTTTCACCAAGTAGTAATAGATCCTTTTTAATTCATGTAATCATATTAATGTCAATATGATTATGTAGTCAGCATTTAGTCATGAATTATTAAACATATGTCATGTAATATCAAGTTTTAAAATTAATGTCATCATTGTTATGTGAATTACCAAAGTGATATTATTTCTCATTTTAATAATCAAACATTTCATTGTTTCAGCCATTATCGGAATATAACATAGATGACACTGACAGTGAGAGCGTTAAGAACCGCGGTATGTTCCATAGATCTGTGTCAATGTCAACCGGAGCACCTTGGGCGAAAAATAGCAACGATGGTCGTGTCGTTATGATGCGAAAAAGAAATAGCAGCAGCAGTGAATTAGCAAGTGGTAAATGATCAATTTTCAAAGTCATCAATCTTTACAGTCGCTTACAGTGATTTATTACATTTTATAAAAGAATCCCACATAAGTGTAAGAGAATAATGCAATCGGTATTTATGCGGTGCACTTTTTGCGTTCACACAAGAATATATTATAAGCGAGATACACATAAAATATAACAAGATAAACTAATGAATTGAAATAAACCTTGAAGCAATGTGCAGTGTGAAATTGTTGACATTACAAACTATTTTCAAATCACGTTTGAAATTATTTCTTATATTTTTTTCTTCTTTACTAGATGCAGGTTCATCACTTTTATGCTATCCATCCGCAGCCCTCCAGAAACTCGTGCCTTCGATGGATCAATCAGCGATTGTTGCTGCAGATCAAGCCGAAACCGTCAACAATGATATAGTCGAAATTCTTCTTCGGCCAGTCATCATTTTTGTTTTTCAGCAACATAATTTACAACACCTGCAACTTGCTATGAAGCATGCGTTGCGTCGCGCAGCCTGTCGCGTTTACGCGATGCAGGCTTTTAATTGGTTGCTTCGAACGGTCACGCAACCGATGTGCTTGCACGATTTATTGTGGTGGTTCGTGTCGTCTCTTACACCTATTATGCCAGAGACGGCAGGAACTGTAGAAGATAATATCCGACAGGAAAAAAAGGAAGATCACGTAAGAATTTGTTTGTTTGCGTGAATTTATTTTGGTATTTAAAATGCAGAGTGTTGTTTATTTAACTCAAATCTTACCCCTGCAGGATATGTTTGGTATTTCTGAACACCCCTTGAGTGACCTTATAATCGCCGGCGAAGCTGCAAATCCACTACCGACAGCTTTTCATACGCTTTTGCAAACAATTGCTGATCTTATGCTTTTACCTCCTCTTGGTATATCAATTTATTCCATTTATAAACATATTTAACAAATAATATTTAACTTAATATTTTTTAGTGTTTATATTAATTTGAACAAATGATATTGCATTTAAGAACTGTAATAGTTTCATTTGTTTTTTTTCTTTTTTTTTTATTTATTTGTTGTGAATAATTTAACCAAATAAAATATGTAATATTTATATATAGACATGAAATGGTTAATGTTTGATTTAGGTTCGCCCCTGCAACAAGCAGCTGTGAGATGTTGGAATATCAAATTTACGACTGCCGATCATGCATTTTTACATCGAAGTCACGTTTTTAGTAACATCAGTAAAATTTTGTCTCGATCAGAAGAAGAAGATGATGTAAGCATGAGCATGCACGAAAGTCATCAGTCGACTTATTCGCAACAAGCGTCAAGTTGTGTGGAATCTTTAAAAGATTTGACACATCTTCTTGATATCAAAGTTTCAAGCAGACAAGCTATGGTCGGCAGCTTGACTGATGGCTCCACTGAGACCTTCTGGGAATCAGGCGATGACGATAGAAATAAAACAAAAACATTTTTCATTACGTGCGCGCCACTTTCTTATCCTCGAATCATTTACATCCACATTGATAACTGCCGAGACTTAAATGTAAGAACATAAAGACTATTGATTTTAGTTTTTTTATTTATTAATTTTATGAATGAAATTGATCTATGCATTACTATTCATTTCAGCACAAAGTATCTAGTGTAACATTCCAATCAGGATCGAATTTAGACGAGCTATCTAAATTGAAAACCGTGGAGATTGAAAGTAGGTCAGCGGGATGGATCAATTGTCCCATTTTAGGTACGCTAGTTGTTATTCATTCAATACAATTATTTACATGTTCGATCGCTCGGCTGATAATATTCATTTGGGATCTATGTTTACTTATGTTGTTGCAATGCAGATCCAAAACACACAGCAATAAGCTTAGAACTAAAAGGACCAGACAACTCTCTTCGCGTCCGACAAATTCGTATTCTGGGCGAAATCGAAGGACAATCTATGAAAGTTGGCAAATCGCTTAGCGCGTTGACGATACAGCAGAAAAATTGCGAAGCGGAAACACTTAAAGTATTTCGTTCAATAACATCACAAGTAAGTTCAATTCAGTTCTTCTCGAGTGAAAAATCAACTCCGAATTTAACTTGATTTTCAAAAGGATCAAATTTTGCACTATTGTAAAGTCAAAATTTCTGGAAGGAAATTCTAGAAAATTGATTCTAACGAATAAGTACTGACTTTGTCTGTCTTAAAGTCAACACAGAGAAAAAGGAAATTTAAATAAGTTTAAGTGATTCATTTCAAATCATTCCAAGAAAGTTAAAAGGTCTCAACCGACGTTGTGTGATTTGCAGGTATTCGGTAAATTGATTCAAAGCGACCACCAGCAGTCGCAACAGACGGACACAGCCGACATTAGTAATGAGGAGATCGAGGATAGCAATGACCTGCGTGAACACGTGGTTGGCATTCTTTTCAGTCGCAGCACTCTCACGCATTTGCAGAAACAAGTTTGTACACATATAGTTCAGGCCATCAGAAAAGAAGCTGCGCGAATTCGCGAAGAATGGGAAATTATGCTTTGTTCGCCGACTCCCGCTAACAGCTTTTTGAGCGACAGTAGCGACTCCCCGAAAGCTTCAGATACATATTGTTTCGAGATGTTGTCCATGGTTCTGGCCTTGAGTGGTAGTCGAGTCGGGCGGTCTTATTTGTCACATCAGTCAGGATTACTGAAAGACTTGTTAAGTCTGTTGCATACGGGATCAGCTCGAGTGCAACGTCAGGTCACAGCGCTTTTGCGAAGGATTTTACCGGAGATATCACCTGAGACTTTAGCTGAAGTTGGGGAGGTTGAACGCTTGCCACCTACGGATTTCAGCATTGTCTCTGCGGTAGCAACAGATCAACCATTTGATGAACACGCGCCAGGAATTTTGGACGTGTTTTTGAGTTGTATAGCTAAAGCTTTGTCAGTTCAAGTGAAGATAAAAGGCAAAGAAAATGGTAAAACGGTACAAACGACCACTCTTGCTACAAGCATTCATCCAAAGAGTTTCGTTGGAGTTCGCTGGTGGTTAAGGGGATGTATGGCAAGGAAACATGCAGAAACTATTATACAACTGCTTAAAGACATGGCTGCTGTAAGTTTGTAATTTTTATGTCAATTTGTTTAATAAAAAATTATTATCAAATTCAAACATTATTTTAAATTTATGATTAATTTATATAGTATTTGTTTATTATAT
>JABFQD010000460.1:0-26019 GCA_022817045.1 Psix sp. ZL-2020
CATATGAATACAAATATGCATTTAAACATGAAAAAACAATTTTTTAATAATTAGTAATGCGAAATAATTATGTTTATCTTTTAGTAAAATATGTCCAATTTTCAATTGTATTCAGAATGTATAAAATATACTTTACTGTTTTTTATTTATTCTTTTTCATAATAATCAAATTTGTAAATAAAGGAAAAATAACTGGATAAATCACCACTATGAAAACCACAAAGATACACCAAAGTGTAATATATATTACAACTAATTATTATCACTATCATGTTATTATTTATTTTATACAACATAATACAAAGAAAAATCCTTTTAAACACGGATTATGACACATCTATTAAAAACTAAAACTAAGTAAGTTAATTATAAACTCTGTTTTCTTGTTCCATGTTTATCTTTCTTGTTCTGATATGTTCAAACTACTAATCGTCTACCATAAAAGATGTATAGCTTAGAAAGAAAAACATACTGACGCTTATGGTATAGAATACTGATCTTGTCAATGGAGAGTGATTTATACGCGATTAAAATGATAAAAGATCTTAAGATTTCTATCAACACTTGTGGTCTATGAAAATGTGTTTCAAAAACAAATTATAAAACAACAAATAAAGATTTATTTATGTAAACTGTCAATTTTAAAATCGAAAAAATTTTGTTATATGTCCTATTACATTTTCATCGATCATTAAAATATTTCATAGCAAGTGTCATTTAGAACGCAGGCATCTATTCGAAAAGTTTTAATTAGTGTTTCTGAACTGAAGAAACAAGAATGTAACAGAATCACAGGTTGCATGATATGCAAAGTTCAAGCACGCTTCAATATGAACAATGTGAAACATCAATAAAACTCGAATGAATCTTTTGATTTGACGACGCGATTTCCAAAAACGTATTAAACCGTGAATAACTCGCACTTTGTCTCTTGTTGCCCATAAATAACTCGACTTTTTCGACAGCCTCTCCGTTTTGGGGCAAACTTTCTTTGCTTTTGTTGTTCCGAGTTTTACTTCTATTCATCTTCTTAATGTCCTTCGTTTTCAAAAGTTATTAAGAAATTCCACGACTGCATTTTGGTACAATTATGACTCTGCGGTTTTATACCTACTTGTGATGTTTCTAAAAGTAAATATTTCTTTCGTATGAATATTCCATTAAAGCTCTTAAATATGTGTATACTGTTATTAGTATTTTTCGTTTTCAAATTACTTAGTTATTTTGCATACTTGACACTATAATAGCACATTTTCGATTGATTAAAGCAAAGTATGAAAATAGGGCTACGTGAAAAAATGGGAAAATGACCGTCATTGTGAGTTTGTGGTTTTAATTGGTGTTGACAAACATCACTTTATGGCGACCTGTAAAAGCGCGGTGCGTTTTATTTAGCGCTCGGTATTAGCACACAATGTATAAGCTGTTGAGGCAATTCGGCGCAATCGAGTTTACGATTGTCTTAGCGGCGGAATTTGAGACGTGTTGTTTATTTTTATGTCTCAGGTCTGTGCGCGACTCCGTGCCTATTATCCGTCGGAATGCCCTGCGATGGATGTTTATAGCTTTTTACAAGCGTAATCATTCGTCTTTAACAAGCCAGCATCGCGGAGAGTTGTGTTACAAATAGAATTATAAGTTGAAGTTAATACGTGTAGTATCCGAAAAAGATAAAATCGACAAGATTAGGCTAGAATACATGAATATTAACGAGGAAAACGCTGGAATGTTATTTTACCGAACTCGAAGATTCAGAATATATGCGCGCGTGTAGGCTGAATATATTAATCCATCAGATTACGATCGAATAATGATATAATGTTTCATAAATCAGCTTCATTTTTCACATTTTCTCGTGAACAAATCACAACTGATTTTTTATTTGAATGTGTATTTTTTCAAAACTGAACGTGTTTCAATTGGTGTCGATGTTTGTAAGAAAATAGTTAAAAGTTCGGGGCTTGGTAGAAACTAACAAAATAATTAAGATAATTTCGTGGAGATAATTTATTTTTTACGTTTCTCATAGCACGCGAAAGTAAATGAATGTTTTCTCGTAGTCATAATTTTCATCGCAAGATATGACTATTTTATCAACCGGACATGAAATATTTGAAAATTATAAGACCATAATTGAAACTCGTAGTAGATCACATTTTATGAGATTGGAACATTTTTTCTGTCTGCTCGCATATATATTTTTCCGAGAAAACACGAATATAAATCTCGAGCCGAGCACAATCGGACAAAAACGATTTGAAATACAACAAAAAGCTATCGTATATTATGTTAAAAGATTCGAATTGGTTTTCAGATGGGATTTCGTGTTGTTGAATTTTGTTAAACATTTCAAAAGAAAAGAAAAAGCTGATTACAATCTTAAGAATAAAAATGTTGTCCGAACGTTTAAAAAGATGATCAATGCTATTTTTACAAACCTGGCAACAGAAGTGTTAAAAAATGGAAAAAGTGAAGTCAAAAACTAGGTGGTCAAGCGAAAAGTACAAGAAATCAGACACGTAATCAAGCGGGTGTGGATCACACGACTAATCGGCAGGCGTCGATGCGACGGCTGGGCGAAGAATTTTTAGCGTACGGGCGCCGGTTATAAATATGTAAATACGATTCCCGCGCCGCGGGCATAAAACGCTACGATATATGGTCCGGTAATTTCTTAATTGCACCCCGAAATTCTTGTCATCGTAAAGAGGCAGCTGATTATGTTGAAACGAGCCATGGCGCCGAAGGCGGGATCACACTACTCGTCAGCCGAGAGGTGACAACTCGTTTTGCACTTTTCTACAGTTCTCCAAAAAGCGTGATCAAATTAGGTGTAGTAACATTTTTAAATTTTCTACAAATTGGATTCTTCTACTTCGTCAGATCATTTGTTCTTATATGAATAACTTCCAAAACAAATACATCATTACCCAAATTCGCTTATTAAATTAAATTAAGTTGGATATTAGTATTAAAATCTTGCAAACTCTTGCAAATTCGTCTTGGAACATGAAAAAATCGGACAGGATGTTATAGTATACATAAATACATAAATGAAAAATTCTCTCTATTTTTGAATCTCTCAAAAACGCTTCTGTAGCATAAATACGACTGTATGTATAAACAAGGTAACAATTGTATCATCTCGATCATTCACGCTACTCCGTGTTTGTTTATTCTAGCGATTATTTACGCGAACAGAGCGTTTTTCAAATAAATTAAATGGTTTTGACGTCAGGCGCGATGAATTTCGCATTGAATGTACTTTCCGAGAGCTTCGGGTTGTGGTTCCCTTCGAGCCGTGACGCTTACAATGAGCCCCTTTTTGCATCGAAATATTGATGTGTGTACACTGCAAGCGTCAAGACCTCTTGCAACCCCAGCAACGGCAAAGTAAATTGGCGTTTTCGAAAACGCGCTTTCTGCTCTTATCGCGCGGTATTTAATTCTTTGTCGTCTCAAAGTCTTTGTTTTTTCGCGTTGGCTCAATAAGCAGTCATCGTCATTGCGTACGCATAATCGAACATGACAGTAATGAACACATGTTTATATGCATTTTGATTGACGCTTTAATTGATTGAAATTTACACCCTTGTTTGGACAAATATAAACTTCCACACTGTCTAAAATATTTTTTGTTTGTGCATTTACAATTCAAAAATGCATCGAGAATTCATATCATTTCCTTTGTTTATATTCGTCTTTTTAAAAATACCATATTATGACCGATAAAAAATTATGGAGTTACGAAGAATTGCTCTTTTCAAACAGTAATGAATATTAATAAAAAAATGTAAATATACATATATATAAATGATGTTACTCGAAGATAAAATTACATTATGTATCGATAGTAAAGAAGTAGTAGAAAAGAAATTAAGAGAAACAATGACAACATGACGCCAACAACGTTAGGGATTTTCCAACCCTTGTAAGTATTTATCGGCGTAGCAATCGGCATTTTTCTTTGCCAACAGCTCGACGCACGCAGATGCACGGTGGCCATTAGGCTAAATCAATATGCATGATAATGCATTGAAAGCCGGCCTTAAAAAAGGCATAGAACAAAGAGGAAAGAAGACGGCGAATGCGAAAAAACATTGTTACATGCGTTGGCAGAACGATACGCGCGTGATTGGCGGACACGACAATGGGATTCTCCATGACGTGTCCTCGATTGGTCCACATCGCGCGAGGGTTCGCCTCGCAAAATAGGGATGAGTTCACAAGGGGTGTCAGAATAAGCGTAAAGTAAGGGCGAAGTTATGGGGAAACCTCAACTCATGGAACAAAGTTTAGACAGCCACTTATCGATTGACGGAAACTGTACTAAGGCTTTTTCATTTGCAAATATGTTAACGCTTGTGTAATATAATAACATGACTTTTTGAAATATATTAAAATTACAAATGTATAGTAAAGAAATTTTCTTATTCATTCAGATTTGTTTAATATTTTTATGAGGTTACATTTTCTTTTAACAATATATTGTATCTGAGATATAACAACAGTAAAACTTTACTGTTTTTGTTTGTTATTTATTGATGAAAACAATTATTAACATTTAAATAATTATATTAAAAATGTTTGTATAATTTTTTTATTTTATATAAATTTTTAAGGACGTCTTATGCATAGATTGTATATAGTAATTCATTTGATTATGTTTTGTCAACTGGTTTGTCATCTTAATCTCTTCTCTCAATGTTTATGTTATTGTTATCTTTATCTGTTTTCACATTTCATTTATTCACAATTTATTCTTTCACTATTTTAAATACATTGAATCATTGGGTATTGTTTATGGTATTATTCTTGCGGTTTTTTAGCGTGAAATGATTTGAAAAATAGCAATAGCTAGGATTTAGAATTCCAGCAGTCAATTTTTTGAATCGTTCGAATATAAAAGTGAAACACGCTGCGACGTCGAGTGGAGGCTCGTGTCTGCTTCACGGGGCGCCAAATTTACGAACGACGACGTCTTGTACGTCTCTCGGGAGGGAGAGAAAACGACACGAAATATGGCAGAACGACCACGGGAAGAATAACGACGTAAAGACGTTTGGTCGCTCTGATCTCAATGACCGTCATCGATTGCTGGTACCGAACTTCAGTGAGAAAAAAGCCTCTTCCAAATTAAGGCTAACATGCTTTTCATCAGATCTCGGACCTTTGTCCACTTTGATTCTACCTTTATGTTTCTCTAGCTATTGTAAATAATTTAGAAAATAAGAAAAAACTTGACGCGAAATACATCTGGTCACCTTTTGTATTGTAATTGAAATAAATCGAATACGCGAGGAAACTATATGCCTCTGTTTTGTATAGAATATTCGCCAGAAATAACTTTTGACCACTTGCTAACTCTGCTTCACATCACTTTGTAAATTCTTTCGACAAAAATAAAAATATATCGTTTACTTCCAGACGACTGAGAATAATAAACAAAATTTATAAAATTGTTGTCCCAAAGTAAAGTTTTGTCATAAAGCAAATATTTGATTTATCTTTAGATCTCAATGTAAATATGCAAGAATATATAAACATAGAGTGTTCTTGTAAAGATTCGATCGTTGAGTTTGTGTATTATTTATCGACAAAGCCACGACAAAATGTCTTGTGTCGGAGAATTCCTCGAAAAACCCTGTTCGAGAGTCCATCGATGATTCCCGGTGGATTTGTTCTGGCGTCTCTTTTATCGTGTACTCAGTGGCACGAAGTAGGCGAGTCCTTTCCGCCTCCATTCGACGCCTGAGGTTAAAACACTTATCTCACTTGAAACTGATTTAGACAGAAAGATTTGTTGCAATAGCAACCAAGTCGGGCCGTTCGGCCGGGGCCCCAGGCTATTAGCGATTTAGCGCGGCTAAAAAATAAGGTCTTAACCACCCTGAACGTTATTACGTTATGCTTCATATCTGTCAGTCACTTAACTACTTTTGATTGAACCGTTCATTTTTAACACCTCATTTGACATGTTACTTTTTTTAACATTTTAATGTTTTCGAGGAATCATTTTCGAGAATGTTATTTGAGTGAACGTTCCATCTAACGGTTTAAAGATAAAAATGCATTTCCTACGCAGTAAAAAAGTAGTTCTGTGCATTTATTATGCGAGTATCGTTAGGCATTTAAAGGACACAAAAGTATAAAGTTACGGACACTTGATATTTTCTCAATGATCTTCATTGTGACGGGCGTCTTAAACGCCGCGCTACCGGCGTCAGCGTTAAATCTGGCCTGTGCGATGATTTACCTCGTGTTCGGTTACCTTTACACCGCGGGCATTGTTACAGCCAACGCAGGCATTTGTGGAAACCAGCTGGTTCCACTGCGTCGTTACACGGATTCTCCTCGTTATCTTGTCCCGTGCGCACGCTACATGATTCATTAGGTCGTACGTTTGCTCAGCCCGTAAATTGCCGGTATTTTTTCCCATCCGCTCCGTCAATTTGCAGCTCGACAAGCGCGCTCGTGTAATTGGCCGAAAATGAAAACAACGTGAGCCGCCTCTCAATAAACACGCTGATTGACGCGATGCTATTTTTTCAGCTGCGGCTGATCGATCGTGCCACCAAAAAACCAATTAACGCTGTTTAAAGAGAAGCCTTCGAATGTCCCACGGCTATTTGTATCATAAACCTACGTTCATTGTTTCAACGTATGTTTTCAGAATTATGAACACTTTTCGATCTTTTAATTCGCAGATAAAATAGTCACTTTAAACTATTAAATAATTATTATTTCTTGTATATTGAAAATTGTTTTCTGTTATTATCGACAGTATAATCAAAACATTTAATGACTTTTCTTTTTTAATATAAACAAACAAATGTAATCATAATTTTGCTAAGTAAAATCGAGGTCATACATAAAAATGTCATTCATACTATTTGTTTTTGTTTTTTCTTGTTAATATTTGCAAACCCAAATGTCGTTTATCGATTAATTTAATTTGTATCAGGGCATTTTAGTGTCTCCGATGAATAAGACAAAGATAGTATAGTAAGGACAGGACGACAAGCGAGCGAACAAACTAAAAAATAAGAAATAAGAGGCGAACGATGAGAGAGAAGACAAAACGGAATTGCGAGCTAGCTACGGTGGATGATTTAGGGGCGAGGGTCGGGGGTCGCGGGTCGAGACCGGGCTCTGGAATGCCTGGTCCCGTGGTTGCTGGTGGTTCCTCCGCTGAGGGGAACGGAGGAACCACGTCGACTTGCGGGACGGGGGATGGTCGAGCGCGGACGAACAAAATGATAAGAGACAAGGATAACAGATGCAACATTTACATAGGTCGGTAGTATGGCCGGACTCCGGTCTGAGCCGAGTCGAGCCGAGGTGTACTTCGTCCCAATTCCACGACACGCTGAAGCTTACACGAGTGCATTCCTGCGATGGAAATGAATAAGCCACGCCAGGTCACGGGGTCAGTTCACGTACAAAAATGCAAGCAAAACAATTAATATTGGTCACGTATCGTACGATTGTTACACGCCGGAGTCAGTATTGCGGTCAAATTGGTACATGTCTTATCTGTATCAACGTGATTCTCAATCGCATCAGATCGCGCTTGTATCGATGACATTATCTGTTTCTTCTAACTTTGGAATTAATCTAGTAAAAACATCATGGCTTTAGTATTTGTTACTTTGTCTCTGATTTAAAAATATTCACCTTTTCTTGTATTTCAAGTTTAACTATTACTTTTTTATGTAAAAGACCAGTTATTTAGTATACCATTTTTAGGATCAATAGTGCTTGATTAAGTTGAAAAGTGGTATGTGATTGTTGACCTAGATACAACTCTTTTTCGATACGGTTCACATAAGCTAATTTGTATATGATTTTTTTAAATATGTGGCGCTCAATTTCTCAGCGTTTCACTTTCAGGATAGCATTGTTATGGTCATTAAAAAAACATCAATCAAACATCCTCGGGCAACGAGGACAAAGAAAAATCAACATTTCATGAACACTAAAAGAGAATTCTTCAATTTCCAAACCCTTTCAAAATCCGAAGTCCGACAGTTGTAAGACTAGGTAACCTTCTGTCCCACGGATGACGAGCAGGTTCGCGTCAAAATTGTCGGATAAGTGCCTTCGGAGGACGAGCCACCAGGGGTACCTCATTGTGATTTAATTTGGTAATTCGAAACCCCCGCTTTATCGGTGGTAAACGATACTGCGAGAACCGCCTGAGAAACTTGTGTATTTAACTCTACATTCTGAATCACCCTTTCTTAATGACTTGGTGTGATTTCTATGCTTTTATTTCATACGAATTATTATGTTAAAATTCATACACTGAGAGAACACTCAATTAATTATTTTTTTTTATAGAAGGTGTATTTTATAAAATCCTTCTTTTGTTTATTAATCAAATTAGCATCAAATATTCTCCATTGTTTCATACTTATGGATAATTTCACCTCTAATCCAGATTGTTAACAACTAGGGACACAAAGAGCGATAAATAAACTTGTGGTGTGAAACGAGGTTCTAGCACGCCAACGGCGTATCAGCGATAAAAAGGGCCCGAGGGCGCTCAGCCTGACCTGCATATAGGAAAGACGAAAAAAAACACATCCGAATCTGAGTTGGCCTTTGCGTTATATTTACGAAGAGTCGTCCTCTAATGGTTTCGATGCGCTCGGTCGCACGCACACCACCTAACAACAACCAAGATTCGCTCGCTGTGCAATCGATCCGGCCTGGACGCGCGCACGCACACACCCACGAACGGACACACTCAAGCTCACTCGCGTGAATTATGTTTCATGCGAGATGTCAAATTGCTCGCCATATCGTAAAATATACAACTACGTGCGCTGTGGGAAACATTATGTTCTCTGGACGTCTTCTGTACCCTGGCCCTGGACCAGCCTCAGAAGGGGCACCACAAATTCACTGCATTCGTTCTTCAATTTGGCAATAAACGATTTGGTCCACCTAGTCGCATTATCGCTTCCGGTCGATACTTTTATATTACTACATGTTAGACAAGAGCCATTATCTTTTTGGATAGATTAAGATGACCCAAAGATTTTTATATCTTCAAGATATACTGAATTTACGGTATAATCACAACGTATTTTAAATAAATTCTTTTGTTGTATAAGTATCAACAAAATTTAGTTTCATTAAGTTACCTTTTCTTATTATATATGGTTCTAGATTGGCTTTGAAATTTAGAATGGTCTTGTCTGATTTTGACCACACAATGGAAGAGGTCAATATAATATTAAGTATCAATGATTCGTCAGTTTCTAGTGTTCATCTTTAGCACGAGGACATCGTTCGAGTTTTGTTTTTCTTCTCATGTGTGGTCACCTTTGACTTATTAACGAATCGACTGGAGGTCACCTAATGACTGGACAGAGGGCGTGGCGAGAAGATTGCTAAATCAGATCGCCGCGGGTCCTACTCGGGCAGCGGATCGCTACACACGGGACTATGTATTAATTTGAAAAGTATCTACAGTGTACCCTAAATAAAAACGCCCTCTGACCGTGAGAATCATATTTATGTAATGCACGTCTACATACACAATAATTTTACTACTGAAATAACGTACTGTATTGTTTTATTTTATTGATAGACTTTTCAAACATTAAAAAAACACTTATTCAATGAATAATCTATCATATCATTTGCAAATACATACATTTATCGCAGATGTTGAATACTTCACAAACATAAAATCACTTGCAGAAGAATAAAAAGCGTTGTAACTTTTGTTAGAGCAAAGTGAACTGATCACTTGAGATGGGTTGTAATCTTTTTATCCAAAATTCACTTCACCTCGATGTCCGCTTTATACTTCATTAAAAGAAGCAACAGTGGAAACGCTGTTTAGTAAACATCCCTGGAGAAAATACTCGAAAGCAATGTGCCATGACAATACCCTTCAAGGCATTCGACATTAAAAGTGCTGCGGAATGCGAGACTCTAATCCGGGTCGCGCCGGACACTCGACAACTACGGATTAACGCGATCACAGTTCGAGGCCGCTGCTGCTTCCTGTATTCTGAAAAATATGAGGATCCGGGGAATAAGTCCGACACGACAATAGATGCGTCCTAACAAGCAGGATCATGGATTTTGTGGTGTTTAGCGTTGTAGCACAATGAAGCGTGCCTCCGTCCATTCGACACACCAAAACCAGCGTCAAGACCTGTCAGAACTCAGACACCCCGTGCAAAAGTGCAAGAAAGAATTGAAGATCTTTTCATTGAAGCTATACTATTCGGACCGACAGAAAAGTTCGACATTACAGTTGTTTTGTATGTATGCTTTTGCAGTGCGGATAAATAAATTTCTTGACATCAATTTTCGTAAAAAAACGCTTTTATTGAACAATGAAAATCGGCTTCATAAAAATAATCGCGGTACTAGATTAATATAATTAAATGGAAGGCTTTAATTGCTAAGAAAAATGATATGTAAAACTTAATTCAAACAAATATCAATTATGATGGTACGATTAAGACTATAATTTGACATTTGAGAAACATAATACAATAAGTTAATAACTGTCACCGTAATAAATAGGAACAAAATATAAATATATAGTTTCAACTTAAAAGACCGTTTAATTTCTTCTCGTGATTGACACATATAATAAAAATTGTTCAATTGTTTATAATTTGAATTAATATTTAAATTGCAGACACGCAAATCAGCTATTAATTTAAGTTATGCTAAACGCCTAGAAAGTTTTTAAGTAAGATTACAAAATCCGCAGTTAAAATAGTCGTGTGACTACTTTAAATAGTATATTAATAACTAAATATATTTCTTTCTGTGTAAAGGATTAGAAGACCTTTATCCCGAAAGAAGATAGAATAACACGTTAGTAAAGGAAAATTATACGTGAAAATCTTCCAATGAATTTTTGCGCGATAAAAGTTAGAAGTGATTTGAAAAAGATATTTCAGATTACTGATGCGGATGATAATTTAGAGATCTTTGAAGATTAATTATTTTATACAACCAAATTAATAGCTATCCATTAGTGTGTTTCGAGGTCGCTATTACATTATCATCATCCTGTCTTTGAATGACTATGAGAATAATCATTGGATTGTTTCTTGGTTTTTTACTTGAAAACAATGATATTGAGCATGATCTCGTCTTATATTTTTAAAATATCAAAGTTTTTAGATGACATTTTTTTTCTTGTATACAAGAAAAACTATTTTTATCTCTTATAGTAATAATATGTAGTTCATTTCATGTATAACTGATTGTTTTTTTTTTTTTTTTTGAAAATGTTATTTTTTTTTTGGCATGTGAATATTTCTCGCATAAACTTAAAGAATATTGTTTATTAAAAGCAATGCATTAAATGGTGTTATACGAATGTGCTTAAATATGTAATTATCTATTGTTGCCACTTGTAATATGAAAAATCGGAAATGCATTCCTCGCACGGAATTGAAAACTTTTAAATTGGCGTGGAACATGATCGAAATGAATGGACTGACGATCGTGGTGAAATAAGAGTGAACACCCAAAAGAGAAGACGTCGGGCTGAAACGGAGTCTGTAACTTAAGATGGGCCGTTCGATGGCGCCCAGATCTTTTATGCTGGCGGTTTCAGCAAAATCTTCATGTCTAATCTCGGATGCCTCGTGCTACACAGGTTTACATAAACACTCGAAATAAACGTCGCGACGAGGCTTGTCACTACGGTAGCCTGCGAGTCAGATAACTGACGTGGATATACGGGCGCGCTACCGAATTTTCTCCACTATCAAGATGGTGCTAGATTTTTCGGAACCCAGGACCCAAAACCGGACCGCGCAATGATTTAGACTGCAGTGTCGTGCGCCGGAATTTCGCCGCCGAGATGGCACTCGTGTAGACGTGGAATAAATAATTTCAGATTACGATGTTAATCTATTTATTTTGATAACAAAAGTCGGTTGACGGCATTTCAGGAATGTTGGCTTCTTGGAAAGGTGGCGAAACCTTTTAGAAACACTATCCGCGGACATTTGTCAAACGCTTCCAAAAAACTGCCACACAAATTCAACCGATTGAAAATATTTATCATTCCGTTACATTTTATTTTCATTTCTCCAGATTCCTTGCAGATGTTAATTCGGTGATACAGATTAGATTGCTATCTTAAAATATAATTAAATGGAACTGGTTTATCGAAGTTCTAACATTTTCTCTTAACTGCTTGTCGTTTAACAAATTAGCTAACGTTCGTATTTAAATTAGCAATACCATTACAAGAAAGCAGTTACCAGAAAAAAGTTAAAAATCAATCTTCTTACTAATTTAGAAAGAACATTGACTCGACTCTTTTACGGCGAATGGATAATGAATTCGTAAAATACAAAAGTCAATAACATCAAATTGAAATTATATATGCCTATCGCTATATTCATGTTATTTACGGCGCATGAGATGATGTTCAATTTATTGAAATGGATTGGACACTGTCATCAGAATTAGCTATTTAATCCGACTGCAGAACAGTGCTGTATAATTTGTCGATTTGAATATCGATGAACGGACAATTTCTCCATCGTATGACTTGCAAGATTTCCTGGGAGGGGGTTTAGGGCGCTTTACAAGTCAAAGGACACTGCTGATCCAATGTTTCAAACAAAATAAGTATGCCATCATTGTTTTAACTTCAGACAAGAATTTGCTCTAACATCGTCTACTGCATGTATTTCTATTTTTGTGAAAGTTCATTGTTCACAGTCAAACTATTTCCATGTTAACATAACCTAAATCTCTATTTCGTATTTTTCCTGTAAAAACGTTATTCGAAACATGAGCGACGGCGTGAATTCGTTAAAGAAGTAACACGGGTGAACATTGAAATGAGTTTGGAAGAGGAACATCTGTCGATGACGAGCTCCCTTTTGAAGCTATGATGGCGGAATGATCGGTACATCTAGCGGTAGTTACGTTTACCCACGGATTTGCGGTTCTTTTTCATGTTTTATTTCACTGAAGGTGTGTCGGTCTTGTGTCCCGTGTCGATACTTGACGCTGCCTGCGGATCTTCGTCAAGTCCGGCCCATTGGCAAACAAGTATCTGTTCACTGACACCAAACACAAATCGAATTCGAAAGCCTCGAGCCCCATGTAAACAGCGCATCTCAACTTAGACTACTTTTTGTCCCGTCGGTAAGACGGGGTCGTTTGTCGCACTGTTTATGAGATCCGATCGGGGGCGTGGACACTCGGTGCACCTCAATAGAGGCACTTTAATGTGAGATTCGAACACCTTGAGCTGTGACGAACTTGAGAAACGAATCGGGACAATTATTGTCAAATACGATTTCTGATTCTAATGTAGCAATGTAGAAGATGGTGGATAATACTTGGAGAAATAAAGATGAAAGATAAAGGTCTAAGACAATGGAATGCTGTAAATGTGGTTTGGAATCAGAGACAGATGGGGATCTAAACCGCTGGATGATTTGATGTTGACGATTCTGGACGGAGCAATTATCGAAAGATCAAAAGCCAATAAAGTGTCTAACCCCGGATCGATCTCGTATATGCTAGCCCAGGTGTGAATAAACTCGGAAACTGAATAGACATCAGCACAATAAATTGGTCTGATGGTTCCGCCGCGCGAACATCCATCACGGACGACCCAGAAACAACGGGGGAAAGGTGAAGAGGCAGGACAAACAAGGGGAGACGCCACTTCTTGGCACAAAGCCAAGTTTCTCTGGCGGCGATTAGAAAAAAAAGAGAAGTCAACCGAGATAGTATCGGGTATCGATTTACAAGCAGATCTTGGCCTATCGGAATCCGCCATCTGATAATTCTAATCCGACGAGTTTCTGATCAAGTTTGACTTCCGACACGGCTTATCCCGCTGATGATCTACGACTCGGGCGTTCTCCTACGGAGATATCTCGATCGGGCCGCGAGGGGCTTCCGTCCTAATATCGAACGAATAACAAGAAAATTATCCACTCGAGAGGGCTTTCGATGGAGGAAAGGTCAGCCAAGTCCTTCGTACGCAAAGACCCCGGAATTTTGCCGAGCAACAATGTTTGCTGGCCCGAACCGCTGTCCCGCCAGCACAATGGACGCGAAAAAATCATCTATTATCCTGACATTGGATGCCTTCGTCTTTGCACAATGCCGTACGCCCATATATCACTCGACGCGTTTTCCCAAAACTGCGGATCAATGAGCGCTCTAACGTTTTCACTCCTTGAAAACCAACGGTACCGCTTCTACGAACAGTTTTTTCTTCTTCTCGCCTTCCTTTTCTTTTCTTTTCCTTTTCAGAAGCACCGAAACTAGAAGGATTCCGATTTCTGTCCAATAATTCAGACTAGTTCGACGAAAAACTCGAGAAAATGTTCTATACTACACGCTCATCACGCAGACACGGTGCCATTTCAGCTCACTTATGAATCAACTAAAGATCTCATTTTGTTCGAGTGTTCTTGAAAGTTGATATACATATATTCTTATATTTATACGGACTGAATTCATCAATTCGATATTCTCCTGCATATCCACTCCTCCGACTTGGCCTCACGTTCCCTAAAGAATCTCACGCGTGTGATTTATAACGTTATCTAGTTAATCCAAAATAAATGGACGGTAGATTCGCCCGAATAAAGGGCGTCCCAGTTGGCATTGTGCGCGGCTTTGTGCGCGCCCGAAATTGTCACCTTTGCAACCCATCGACCTCTGTGCCCCGACGACTTCATAATCGTCAAATCTCTTCGAACAATTAGCTGAGAGCTATCAGGTTTTTAATTACCGTGACTGCTTGGCGGATACCAAGATTGCTCCAACCAGGATTCCTCGCATTCTTTGAACGAGGACGCGTCTGGTATACATATTCTAGAACAATGATCGGGCTTATTTTCATCAGAGCGGGCGGCTCGAAAAAATGAAGGAGGGACGATAGGTGCGCGTTTTTGTTCGTGACGTTAAATGAGTCAATCATCCTCGTGGTTGTTAATCCGATAAACGATAGCGATCTCCAGTTTCCGAATCCAGTCATTTGAGTTTATCGTTTGTCTTGTTC
Source organism: Psix sp. ZL-2020 (assembly GCA_022817045.1). Taxonomy (NCBI): domain Eukaryota; kingdom Metazoa; phylum Arthropoda; class Insecta; order Hymenoptera; family Scelionidae; genus Psix; species Psix sp. ZL-2020. Next base: position 15,038 of record JABFQD010000460.1, read on the forward strand.
GGCTCCTCTCTTTTTCAATCGGAAACTTTTGATTCCATGAGCAGGGCTCGGTTTTTTCAAGCGATCCAAGTAGGTAGATGCCTGGATAGGTAGGTGTGTATTCAATCCGGAGACTTCGTCGAGCCAAAACGATTATAATAACTATTTTATCCCGCACGGATCTGGGCCATTGTGTTCCCCATTCCGAAAGTCATAACACGATATCTACGCTACCACTACGAGCGTATCGAGAGTCGTGATGATGGCGAACACTGAATTTGGAGATTGTTGCGAGCACATGCGCGCGCACACTACTGCAAATAAAGTATCCGTCTGCGCACGTGTTAGTGTGTACGCTCGGTGCTTCTATCCCATCCCTACGTAGGGCTAGCTAGCACACCGTAAGCAATATTTCACGGCATATTGTTGCCATCTGCACACACTCAACTCAGAATAGAGGACGTAGGACGACGCTTTTATTTATCTGCTATTTATTCGTTGAGGCGCTACCGAGCGCAAACCAATCCTGCCAGAGACACATTTGAAAAATTATTAATCGTCTTCATCTCATATACGCCACGACATTTTTATATGTCAGAAATACGCGTCCGATCCTATATACTTATCGCAGTAAATAATTTTATTTTTTCTTTTACAAAGACAGAGCATTGAGATTCTTTTATCATGTTTATACTTTTACTCAAATCCATATTAATGAACGAGTTTAATCAAAGAAAAAATTGACAACTTTTATGTGGGTTTTGCCATATATACGAATAAAATTGTCATTTTCATGTTTCTAAAAATGTTATTCTTAAAACAAAACTCTTTTATACTACATAAATAGTTTTTATATATTTAATTTTTTTTATTAAGTCCTTTTGTTTTAATTGGGTGGATATTATTTAGAAATGTATGTGTCTAGCATTAAGGAAAAAAGTTTCTCGTTAAAGCTAGAGCGTAATGCAACGAACATTGAGTGAATAAAAAAAAAAATTTTGAATTCTACATTTCTTATTTTTTAATGAAGAAACAGCTAATAGTGCGAATGTAAGGATTGAGTGCAGAAAACGATAGACGATCGTGATAAATTCGCGTGAAATTGAAACTTTTTGCAACGTTGGTTTTATCAGCTAGCGACAATATTGTGAGATAAACTGTCTGAGTACGAGCAAGCCCTGCCGCCATTGCCGGACGCAACGGCTACGGAACTAGGCAAGAGCGGTAGCGTGAGTTTATTTATTTGCAGCGGAAGTTGACTGGAATATATTTTCCCGACTCTCGCTCTGCCCCTCGACTTTGTACGCCAGTCTCTTGGCACTCTTGAGAAAAGCTGAGGCGCGAACCGGAAGCGCAAACTTTGCGAATTTTTTATGGCGAAAATGGTCGACGCGAGAAGGGAAATGTCACCTCGCGAGTAAACCCAGCACCTTCTTCGTAGCCAAATCTTTTTTGAAAACTCAACGGAACCGTCGCTTATTTATGGCTTTCGGAGAATCTACTTTTTGAACAAAAAGAGCCAGAACGTGGTTTTCGAAATAACATTAGTTGTAAGTTTTGTTTAATTCCGTCAATTGTTATTCGCGAAAATAAGACTTTCTAAGTTTTATCATTGAATAAATTGCAAAGAGCTAAAGGCAAAAGTGACAACGCGTATTTGTTGCTGATAATATCGTTTGGAACGAGATGAATATTGTTCGAAATAAATTGCAAACTCTGTGCCTCGTAAGTCAACGACAAATACGCACGCTGCATGCAGATTCTTGGTGCAACAAGATAATTAATTTCTGTACGTGATCGCGCGACAAGCTATCCATTCGCGTGTTAAAAGTACCATTATACTCCGTTTCTTCGACCACATTGTACATTCAAAATTTTTATCTCTGATTTACTCGAAGCCAAAAATAACCACGAAACAATTCAAATTCCCATTTGTTATAAAAACTTGTGTAAGACGCGATTTTTGCAAAATATAATAAATGGAATATCGAAATATTATAATAGCGCTCGAATCTGATGCGAAAATACTTAAGACAGTCAGTTATCATGAAAATAATATAGCATCTGAGTGGTAGAGAGACAAAAAATGGAAACGCAATACAGCGTTTAATCATACTATCTATCTGTGCAGCTATCTGCACGAATCCACGTACAATCATAACAGAGTCAAGACCTTAATTGCAATCGCGTCAATTCTATGTTTCAGGCGAGAAACCGTTTAAATGCGAGTACTCCGGCTGTGAAAGGCGCTTCGCAAACAGCAGCGATCGCAAGAAGCATAGTCATGTCCACACGTCAGACAAGCCTTACAACTGTCGGGTCTCTGGCTGTGACAAGTCTTACACCCACCCCAGTTCGCTACGCAAACACATGAAGGTGAGTAATTGGACTCGTCGAATTCAAATTCGATTTGGAAAACGAAATTTCCGAACCGAACACCCTCTTTGTTGGGTCCTTTGTTCCTCCTGTAAAGCCTACATACTCCTCTTCCTTCGTCTTATTCTTTTTTTATCCGCTCAGGATGATACGCACATTGTGATCATCCTTTCAGTCGGGATGAAATTGCCAAGGATGTGAACAAGAACTTTAGACAGATGCCAATCTCAGTGAACGATTGATCTTGCGAAAAAAGATTAATACTCCGGCGACTTGTTTTGGTAGAAACAAATTAACAGGACGAACGCTCAGAAGTATTTGGGTGGATGAAGTCAAATTTCGTGGAAGCTTTGACAGGTGTAGAGTTTGAAAAATTCATCAATTTCATTGAAGGAATTTCAAGAAATGTTCGAAGCTTGCCAGCAGGCAAGGTTTCAATTAACAGATCCCGACTATTGAATCAACAAGCAGAGGTCAAGGTTCAGTCATTTCGCGATTTAATTATTGTATCGCTCAGGTGTCATTCGAGCTTACTTGCCGAGCTAACAAATCTTGGCAGACCTTTGCGATTAACCTTTAGCGTTACTCGATGTAAAGTCCGTCTGTCGGGTCGAGAGGAAAGTCCGCTGCTGAAGCTGAGTTTACGCGCGACCGAGCACGGAATCTTAATGGGAAATTACCCATCCCAACTGCCGAGATACGTGCCCGATAGTCTGCTCGCGAGCCTCTTCCGAGCCTTCTTTCGCGGAAGCCAGTCATTGAAATTTGCTCGCTGGATTATGACGAAAGGGCCCAAATTTGCCTGCGCCTGAATGATTGATTCGGAATTTTGTTTCACCCAAAGCAGCTTCTCGTTCGTTAGTCATCGGCTCGCAATGATTCGATTTCATGCTTGTAGCTGCTCCTCCCAAACGCGTTCTTTAGTGACACCGCTGACATATTTCTCTGGACCTTACTGGTCAACTTTGGGAAACAAAAAAACGAAATTGATCATTGGTATCCAACTACCAATTATTATTTTTATAAAACATCAGGTGGAGCTAGTTACACAATCGGAGTTCGCTAATCTCTCTAATGTAGTGAAAGTTTAGTTTTCAAATATAGTATTTTAAATATGACTTGATGCCATCACTTGATGCTTTTTTTATGTCAAGTGGCACTTTTATTCTAATCAGACTGTTATACGGTTATCATTTCAAAACTTAAAATAAATTTGTAGAATTTAATATTGTGATAGAATAAATATTGTTACTAATTTAAATTAAACTCTTTTTTCATATGTTGTAATTGAAGTAAATATTCTACATATATAGATGAAAATTAGGTTTTTATTTTTGCGTCAAAAAAAAAAAAAAAAAAAAAACAGTTTTAAAAATGTCTAAAAAAATAATATAATTATAAAATAATGAAATAACTAATACTCTGAAAACAAAACGTTATTTACTTGATTCAAAATGTCTGTAAACACTTTGACAGCTTTCATGCAATGTAAATTTAAGTCAGTATATTTATAGGTCAAAAATATTGAACAATATATCTAAAGATGACATTTTTTTCTGTTATCTTTGCAATGCATAATAATTTCTAAAAGTCTTCTAAATTGAATAATATTTTGTTTTTTCAAAATGAATTATTCTCCTCTGAATAAAAAAATCTTTTTTCTGTATGATCTATAAATTTTAATTTACGCTATATTAATTTTAGAATACTGCATTAATTAAATTGTTCAAAAATATAACAAATAATTATATTTGTGATTTAGATATAAACAAACGCAATGTCAATATAATAGGAATCTCGTCACCTTAACATTCTACAATTCTTCATCGGGAAATATTACTTAATATGACCGAAATTTTCTCTTCTATACCGAAATCGAAAAACACACTTCTAGTTATAATCATGTCCCAAATTTATTATCCAAATTATAAGCAGAAAATTAATAAAAACTCTTAAATCATCTATAATATCTGTAATTCTAGATATTTATGACTTTGTTCGTTTACAGGTTCACGGCATGACGTTGGGCGAAGGAAAGTTGGGCGGTGGTTACGAGAGTGAAGGTGAGGAGAGCAGCAGTAGTGGTGGCAGCCTATCCGTAACGGGGCACACGGAATCCCCTCAGCCTCCGGCGGTAGTCTCGGTGTCAACCACACCAACAACCAACAATCCCTCTACGAATCACCTGGTGTCCCGCGGAGGTGCCGAGCTCACCGAATGGTACGTCTGCCAGCCCTCTGCAGTTGGCTCCCAGCATAGCCCGCTGTCGGGGCCACCGCCTCCACATCACCTGGGTCACCACTTTAACCCGCTCATGCACCACCAAGCGACCGCCTATTAACAATTCGAATGCGTGCACTGGAATGCGAATTCGGTGTCAACCTGTTAGACAATTCAATGTAAACATCCATCTCGAATTTGACAACATGTAAATTCAACGAATTAATTCGTTTAAATTTGTTAAATATTAACGAAGTTGAATACAAAGAAAGAAATAAAAAAAATGTAGACTTGAGTGAAAATTTATATGCAGCTCTAGGTATGATACATATAAGGCTCCACCATGACAAGTGAATGTCAAATTACTTTAATAGAATATGATAATTTTTACATGAATTTGTTTGTACGTACGTAAAACATACACATAAAATATGAAAAAAAGTGATTGATCAACTGAAAAACGTATATATCATATTTTGTTGCGGTATATACGTATGTCTCATACATAGCACATATGAAGCATAAATTTTCACTTAGGCTTTAATGTACACCTAGGTGTATAATTTTTCAATTTTACTTCAAGTATTTTATTTATAAATTATGGACAGTAATTTATATTAAAGTTTCAAGTTGTTTGATTTTTTGAATATTTATAACTCAAAAACGTTTTTTATATTTATTTGAATAAACTTTGATTGATTTTAATTGGAACAAAAGTTATTCCTTGACATCGAAGCGACTTCTTGTACACGTTTGTTTCCTGTACGACTGTGATTGTAATTAGCGGCGATGAAGCGTTGGTTTTCATTTGGTAAGCCATTTTTCATGTGCTTTGCGCTCAAGTGGATGAACATGAAAAGTCATCCGCGCGACTCATAATGGCATGTTCGCGTCCAACGAAAACACGGACGCGCTTGAAACGAAGACTGAAAAGTTATTTTTAAATGCACGGAGCACATTATTTTTGTAAGTTTGCGTAAACATTTCGGTTGAAAAGTAATGCGTGAATGTTTACATGCAATTTAGATGTCAATTATCTGTTAGATTACACATGAAATTCTTCAAAACATAGTGTCTCATATGAGATTATTTTCCTTTTTGTTTCTTCTTTAACCAACAATCAATATTCATTGCAACACTCCGAATGTATTGTATTATATTATTGTATATTAATATATGTATAAATTATTATGTTTCTTTTGTAATATTTATAATTACTTATATTCATTGATAGACGAACTTTAATTCGGTAAATACTTCTTAGCAACTGTAAATATAACATCAACGTCCGCGGCTAAATGTGCGTGGTTTCTTACCCACAAATGTAATCAGCATAAATGTGTATGATATTTAACAATAATTTATTAACACTACTCAGATAAAGTTGTTTGCTCGTTGAGATGAATTAGACTTACAGTGGTTGTAAATGTAATATTGGGTTTCCATATTGTGGGTAAGAATCGATGCGGCTTTGGGTCACGTGCTCGGCGCACAACCTGTACATTGTAAGGTGCTCCGAGCATGGCAGAACAAAGCGATAAGCGTTCGTGAGGTACAACGCTGCGGTTTTTGTTGTGTGATATTCTGTATATAATAAATAGAACGCTTGCGGTAATTCTATTGGAATAATGATTATTATTTTTTCGTTGTGTATAATATATGCTTAGCTATGTCGAACGAAAAAAGTGAGCGACTGTAAAATATTATATTTGTTTTTCAAAGATTCTCCCGAAATATATTGATGATGCGAAATATAATTATCGTTTTTTATTTGCTCGAACTCTCACCTGGAAAACATTAAAATCGTGGCTGCTTTTGGTCTCGTGCAAGTGATTGTCATGATCTTTATTAATGACAACCAATCGTTGGCTTAGAGAACAGTTAGTTTGCTCGTCGGGAAAGAGTTCATTCGCCACGACATCGCTTTATTTTATTCTCGTAGCCAAATTTATGAACGTACGAGATAATAAAAAGCTGCAGATCGTTTCGGTGGAATATCGAACGCCTGAAGATGTCCCGCATTTCTCTACATTCGATCCCAAGATTGCGTCGCAGCGATAAATAATCGAACCAAATGCACAGACTTTTAATTTTTATTATGCTAAAGATTCTCAGGTCGTTATTTCTAAAACTATTATAACGGTCATTCAGCCGTGAAAAAACAGTTTTTTTTAGATAGAACGACTTTTTTCTTCTTTAATAACGTAAATTACTTTTGATATTGTTTTTTAATGTTTCATACATTTTTAAATCATTTGTCATAAATTGAAATTTGGAGCGAATTTGCAAAAATTTAGTGAAGGGCTGTAGTGTTTATTATGGTTACGAGGAACTGAAGATGGTCTCTTAAATTAAAAGACACGTGTGAGTTTTATCTTGGATACACGGGCATTTGTCACTCATGGCCTTGTGATATTGTTTTCGAGTGACGTCTGGTTTTGTTCGTGCTTTGTAAATGACTGTGGTTCATTAGTCATTCACGCTTGTTATTCCTATCGGATACACTTGTAAAGATTTTGGAAGGGGCTGATATCAAATCTCCTGAAATTCAAATCGCATAATTAAATCGTTTCCTTCCACATATGTATACAGATTCTTAAGTGTCCGAGTATTAATTTCTCAATTTATCATAATCGGCTGATAAAACTTGTAAATATTCATGAAAATTAATCGAATGCCGAATGTTTACTTCCCGTATGAAATTTCTCCAAATGTTTCGAACGAAATAAAATAAAGAACCCGTGAGATTTTTGCATAAAATTATGAAAAATAAGAGAAAAAGTGGCGGACGCTGTAACAAAATATTTGTTCCCGGCGACTTCGAATCATTAATTTCAAAATCCGCCGAGTTCACGAAATTATTCGCGACGCGGCGATAAATTCACGCAGGCTCCGTTCATTATTTTAATCATGCGAGTTTCGCAAATGTGTTATTGGATTCTGGCGCCACTGCGGCCCGAGTCGGCCGCGATACTATCAGCCTTGCTGGGGGATGAATTTTTATCGTTCGATATTCCGGCGATTCCGTTAGACGGTTCCATCTCTCGGTCGTACGATCTCGTTACGAGATCGAGACGGGAATTTCGGCGCTACGTCCAACGACACGAGATCGGCCGAGATACGCGTAAAGGTGCTAGAGCTGTTTGTAGATTTTGCGATTACTTGATCGATGATTTTCGATTAGCCCGACTTTGATCGAAACCATTCGACCATGACAACATAGATTCCTAAGGATAAAAGTTACTTTTTGATCTCACTAAAAATCATTCTTTCTGATAGAAACACGTAGTCTTTCAACTGAATTTTACTACAGTCAGACGACCAATGCACAATTTGATTATGAAAACAATATATTATGTAAAGTCATAAAGGTAAAATTTAAATCAAGGGAAGATACTTACGTATAAATCAATAAGCAAAATTGTAAATAAATAACTGGCGAAACAAATTTAACACATTTGACTAAATAATGGCGGTTATAATGAGAAGGCATGTTTTATTCGCTTAGATATATGACTTTCCCTTAAATTCTATTATAATCCTTTTTTTTCGAGCGCGCGGTCTAGAAATAATAACTGCGTTGCGTGCATGTAATATATGACGAATAAAAAGGAGATTAAATATACGAATGAGAAAGAGAGGGACGAGAAGAGAAACCCGGGCATCTGCCATGGCTCCGCGAGAGGGACCAGAGCACGAGACTCGAATGAGAATGAGAGTCAGACAGCGCAATTTGTAGTCGCTCTCATTTGTCACTGCACCCCCTACTATCAAACCCGCGACCTATACACTCTATATATTCTCTCTCGCACGTATTTATCCTCTGTCTCCTTCTGGCCGATAATTCGTCTCTTGTGCTGTCTCACCTTGTCTGATCTCGTTTCTCAAACCCACTTCATTTTTCGTTTTTGTTTTTCATTTATACCTCTCATCTTCTACCTCAATTCTTTTATAAATATTACATTCAAATAGAGAACTTACTTCTGTATTGCTCACAAAGATTCTTTATCCAAACATCATTTCTCAAACGCAATTCTTATCCGGCGATTTTATTTTTTTCGCGAAATAATTGGCAAATAAAAGTTTGCAATATATCAATTGGGTGTCAGAAACTTGCAAACACCTGAGCGTATTAATATGTAACTCATCAAAGGTGTGTTTACAAGGTACGACATGAAATTGCAGACAAGTCAACGGTCGCCATATATTATGTTCGCAAAAATAGCTGCTGAAGTTCACAAAAGCAGTAGAATCATTATGTGATTCACTGACGGCCACGACGACATAAATGTCCGCGTAAATTCGAGGCTAGTTTGAAAGCATAAAATTCGAGAAAACCAAACTGCTGAGATAAAAAAAGGATCGTAGCCAATTGGTTAATAGCGATTTCAGATGCCAGGTGGGTGGACACTGCGTTTGATAATTCTTAAGAATCAGAGATAATTTAAAAAAGCTAACAAAAACCCGACGTTTTTTCTCGTCAACGCGAGTTTCAGGGAACTGTATTTTTCAAGGTTTAAAAAACAGTTTTAGTCTATCTCACTTTGTACGTTTTCAATTCCTTGGATTATTTTGTCAACGGGGCTATAATTGACAGAGCACCTGGCATTATAAATTATTTATTTGCGTTTCCAAATGATCCTTGAAAAATTATCGTGTTATGCTAATACCTCGATTAACATAAGGGAACCCAACGTCGCGATATTTCAAGTCCGACTTGAGGTGAATTATCTTCGTTTTATTTTGATATTTGTATCACGTTTGAAAATCTTCGATGAGATTCTCAAAAATAATAAATATAATAACTAATTGACTCTTTGATATGAAATATACAATTTCAAAATCATGACATCGAGTACAAAAATCATTACTTGATTTGCAATTTTATTTTTGTTATGAAAATATTTATTTAAGCACGTAAACAATTGGAATAATCAAATATTTATATAAGTTAAAAAAGTTTCTTTGTATACTTTCTTAATTAATTAAATTGAGAATTTTCCACACTTGATGCTTCTGAAAATTGTGTAATAAACATATTTCTCAATTACATCAACTACTTATCTTATTATATCTCAAAACTAATAACATGGTTTGCTAATTTAGTTAACATGTTTTTAATAAAATAATATTTTAATATCACAAATATATTTCGGCCATTAAATTAGTGTAATATGAAATATTTGATATATCTAAGAACTAAACTCGATTAATTGAAAAGTTCGAATTCTCTGCAGCATGGCTTGATGAGTCAAAATCATCGCCATTGGCGAACTTATGACGTAAAACACACAACATTAAGGGACGCGTAAACAATGCAAACGTAATTAACGTTAGTCCATCATTATGTGGTAGCGAAACCACTCCCACGTCATATTATATATTTATAAATCAGTTCGCCAACGACTGCACCACGGGCTGGACTGAGAGCAGTTCGCATCACCCCTGTCTTTCGAGAGCAGGTAGAGAAATTCTTATGCTAATGATTTTATGACTGGGGAAACGAATGCTCGTCATATTTTTAATCGCGCGGGTTTCCACGGCCGAACGAGACACGGAAATCATCCTCATTCTTTTTTTCTTCCATTATTTATCGTCCCTCATTCTGTTGCACCTTCATTTGTCCTTTTCATTATTGTTGGTTTTTATTTTTATTTTTATTCTTCAACTCCACGATTCCAAGAGTCATTTACATTTTACGACAACAAGAAATTGTGTTAACCCTCGTAATTTATTTTCGAATGCGATTCACGATATTAGCTGCGTTCTGTTTAACTATTATGTCATCACACTGTTTCAGCGCAAGTTCTCACCGCTTTTTATGCGCGATGTTTTATGCGGAGCTGCCAAAAGCTTTGCATCGTCAGTACAAGTTCGTTTTTGGGATAGCAAATTGAATGACCTTATTTACGACGCACCAAGATTTCAAACCATTTCCGGAAGACATTTGTCCATTTTTTAACTATGGATTCAAATATGAGCCAATTTATGATACTATTTGATGTGCCAACATGTTTTCAGAGAAAATTACGACAAAAAATGCGTTGTATAGCCTAAAAAGTTTATATAATGAAAGTTTTACAAAATCAAATGTGACTTCAATAATGTCTTCGAAACATAATGGGTAGTTCCTTGTTTTCATTGATCAGCGTCTTGGAAAACGTCTAATTATTATCATGTGGTATACCTCTAAAATGACAACATTAAAATGTGAAATTTTTAAACGCTTAAAATGAATGAAACATTACAACACATTTGCTTTTTGTTTGTTCGCGTGAAGATATTTGCCATAAGATATTCTTCAAGGAAGACAGATTCTATGATTTGAAATTAACGATTAAATTTTGCAATATAACTTGGATATTGTTTTAAGGGTATGTTCGATGCAATGTGTCCCTTTTAACTTA
>JABFQD010000461.1:0-26009 GCA_022817045.1 Psix sp. ZL-2020
CCGATGCAGTTTTAATATATCGTATTAGTGTCCGCTACTGCTTTTTTTTTTTTTTAGGAAGAGAACGGAAATCGGATTGGGGGTGGGTGGTTGGGTTTAAACCGTGTGCTCTTTCTTTTTTTTCTTGGTTAAATCTTTTATAAGATTTTTTAATAAGTTGTAAAATTTCTTGCCCCCCCGATTTTGGGGGGATGGGAGGGATTTTCCCCTGGGCCCCCCCCCCCCCCCCCAAAGTAAAGTTTATTTAAAGTACTGTAAAGTTTTATTTTACACATAAAATTACCTATTTAAATGTTGACTAAAAAAATTCAACAATTATGTTGATTATTCTCAACATCATTTGTTGGAAATCAACTGGACTCGATGATCTTTGGTTTAAACATAAAATGGTTGAAAATGTTCTCACAAACGGTCAAACATTGGAGATAATAAAATGGTAAAAGCGATTGAAATTCAGTACTCGTTACACTGCAAGAGAAAAAAAAGTGAAAAAAATACGTTGCACTTGGTTTCCCCGGTACATAAATAAAAATTCACACCAAAAGTCTGTCGCTTTTCCTGGGATGAAAACAATAACGGCTCCGATTGCGAGCGCGCAGAACTAATCTGTGGAATATAATATATTCTACAATGGTGCATGGCAATCAAGACAAGCTGCGCTCATCTGCTGCATATCTTATCGCCGATCCCTGCGTCTCAAACGCGACGAGGCGTCGACGTGGATTCGACCGGATTCGTAACGCAGGGGAGAAGAGTGTGAGCTGAATGAAACAAGCCGCGTCGAGTTTGGCGAATATTGGATGTGGCGGATTTATTGGTATTACGCAAACGCGAGTATTAATAACTCAGCGGAACAAGAAAACATCATTTTCCGTAGTAGCGTATTCAGTCGGGCAAAAACATTGATTCGCAACTTGTGAAATCTTGTTATCGATATTTCGCACTCGAGTGGCAGCAATTGAATTGGATATATGGCGGGGATCTTAAATCGGAGTTTGGGAAAATATGTCTAGCTTTGAATATGCACTTTTTGGTAGATATTCATTGGAATAAAAGCGATGGCGAAACGTTTGTTAAACGTATGTACACTGTTGGAATAAAGGAGATAAAAGATGATTGTTTGAATTGGACGGATTTCTGTTGAATGTCGACGGGCAGCGTTTCGACGCTGCATATAAACGGGTTTTACAGTTACGAGGCAGTGTTTACGAGACGCTCTCGGTGAATGTTATGCCCGCGTCTATATCAGAACGCACAGCAGCTTGCATTAACGCTGGATTAATGGAAATTGCGCATATACGCGGGGTCATTCGTTGGCGATGTTTGCGCTGCGTTTACGACGTCATTCTCTGCCGAGCCCTTAATGAACAATAGATTCTGGACGCAAAAGATGCCTGTACTGCAGTGAAATCTCAATCGTTAACCGCGTGGCAATTTTGCGTTAACCCTTTAATGTCTCTGTCCACATGCGCAGCTGAGTGAAATTTGTCCGGAAAAGCTGGTCGTAAAATTTTTGCTTGCCAAGAGAGGGTTGGAGGAATAATATGTTGAGCTGTGGAAAAGGATGTCAAATACGTGGATCGAGGTGTTTTCTACATATAATTGTCTCGCTGTTCGAGCACGTCTTAATGTCGTTTGATAAAGGCGATAAAACGTATTTGAACATTCAAATTCAGTTGTTTCGTTGAGGCCAATATAAATGGATCGGTAGATAAGATAAATTTAAGGTGCAGTTGGTATTGAAAGGAGTATCGAAAAAATTTACTTGAAGCGATGAGTCAGCCAAAATAGAATATACAAAAGAGTTTTCAAGACTAAAAGCACCGCTCGCCGGAATAATGGAGTTTATAAGCGCTGGCCGAGTTTAATTCCTGGTAATTCTGGCGAAAAAGTTGATCACAACTTTGCTCGGCCAGCGACATCTGTAGGAGCGAGCGATTCGGCAAATGCCGGGCGTCGAAAATACGTATATGAATAAAAGGGTCTCTTCTTTACATCGACTGCAAAGTAACTCGACTCGAAATAATATTCCTCGAAGCTTGCGTTCATCCGCTCGGACACACCGGAATTGTGCTTTTCATATTTGCGACGAATTTCCCGCATGCGCCTATACGAATATTCCGTCTTGCGTCTTATGAAAAGGCATTCGAATTGCGAGAGCAACGTGAATGACAGGGATGCGCATTTTTTGCGTCATATCTGCTCGATGCGATTCTTAAAAAGTGGACCCAGAAATGTAACACAGTGTTCGGTCATTTTTTATCTCCGAATAGTTGAAATAGTTGCGCCCAGGTCGGGTCGAAATTCGACAAGTCATCCTTCGAGGAAACATTCTTCTAGTTGCTCGCGAATGTAATGGTTTGCACAGTCGACGTAATTTATGCTCCGATGGAGACGTCAGTTTCGTCAATTGCATTAACCCACCAGTCATTAGGAGCGTGGTAGAAAAATGGACGCACAGAAAAATTCGTTCCGAGTCTTTGGCTCGAGCTGGCTCGCCGCTGGAGTTCTCCCGGGATGATTAACCGTATCCTAAACATCAGCGATCGATGATTTATGAGCTCCGTACTCGTTTCCTTATGTCATTCTAACTCGTTGTTTTCTAATCTCCTAAACCAGAAAGCCACTTTTTTACTCTCTTCAATCGTGCAACCAAAACGAGCTCGGCTTTTTTGTCCGCGTTTTTATTCTGCGAAATTGTATATTATGTTACGCATTGATAATTAATTTTAAACAAACAACAAAAGAGGCTTTTTATAGTGGAAAGATAATTTCAAGATACCAATAAATGTATAAAACAGTATCAAATATCAGACAGCGATTTCATTCGAGATACCGACTTGAAAAAACGTTACTTGAGATGATTATTCCGTCTTATGTATAATACATATTCAACTTGTGACTGCGTAATAAATTCAGTCGATTAATTGATTTCATTCAATTCCAAAACGCCACCATCATTCATAAACATTGGCAAGCCAAAAATCCATTTTCGCTCACGTGTAGTAATGTTAACAACTGAATTATTAAGGATTATTCAAATAATATCATCGGGTGCGCGCGCGCGCACGTGGAGGTTGGAAAAAGCGGCGCATCCCATTTAATTAAGGATCATGAAAGAAAGGTCGGCTTTGAAGTCAGCGGCGATTTGTGGAGTTTTCATTAGAAGTCGAGTGGCAAGTCGCTCGAACCATAGACCGGGTTAGACGTTGGACGGAGGGCAGTCTAAGTATACTCCATGTTATTTCTGGCAAGAGCTGACGCACCGTGCGTCTCTGTTCTTTTTTTCCCATCCTCTTTGCTCTCTCCAGCGATAGCGTCTGCCGGCGTGTCGCATAATGCGGCTCTCGAAACAAACGAAACTTTGACTTCCGTTGATCAGGTGCACTGCGACTTGAATTCTCAATTATCTGCGCGCACTAACCGTAAAATCTCGACTAACGAGTTGTCCCTTTAAACGTACATGGTGGACAAGAAATTTGGCTCCGACATTTCAAATTCGTCCGATTTGAAATTTTAATTCGACCAAAAACAACCGCGCATTTTCCTTCTTTTTTTTCGCCCGCGTCACTTTTTCTTTCCTTGTCTTCGATTTGCTTTTGCACGAAGATACTCGATTTTGACGCACCTTCGAGCATTTGTGTCAATCGTAGGAAAATAGCGATAAACTCGTTTGCCATTGCAAATTGAATTAGACTTTTTCGCTCGGCGTTAAGGTTTGATTTATTCTATCATTGAGTGGAAGAAAAATGTGGAAAAATGCAGCCGATAAACATGGCTGAAAGTCACAACTAAATGTTTGCGCGAATAAAAGAATGCGAGGCACAGTCGGTACGATAAAACAAATGCGTTTCGCATGTGTCCGATAGTGCGTCATATCACAGGTGCGCAGGCACGCACCACGAAAGCAAGAAAGCGCCGGGCAGTTTACCTGGAATTTACGTGGATATCGCGCAGCCTCGCTATCGTGCTTATCAACTCGGCCCTGTGGATCAGCACGTTATACCCAACGGTCGTTTCATCAGCGTGCACTCGTAACGATTGTTACCATTTTGTCCATCGACAAAGCAACAGTACAAACTTTATCCTCTTTTTATTCGTTCTTTCTTTTACCTTGTATTCTTATAAACATCAAAGAGCAACATCCACTACATTCGGAATAAAAATCAAATAAAATCAATTCGAGCAAATGGAATGATTTGCCGACTGTGAGATTAATAAATGACGAAAACATTCGATCTACAAGACACGGTAGTGTCTCTGGCCAAGTGTAATGAAAAAGATAGTATAAGAAAGTTGGCTATGTAAAACTAACGTTACAAATACACGCAGAATTACAGCTTTGTGTCCGTTAATTATTTCGCTGAAAAGATGCGTATTATATATAGAGAGACTATATATACTCACACCTATATATAATATGGTCTCGGGACAAAAAGAGGATAGGCAGATGGAATAAAGAGAGATAGAGAAATAGTATAATAGAATGCGCGAGTGAATTAGCATAAAATGGCCGGGCGTATTTGAAAAGGTTTGTGCGTCAGTGATTTTCGGGCGATGCATACATTTGTCGACGGTATTTAAACTATGGAGGATCGTCCCACGCGGTCATTGCGTGTGCATGTGCGTTCTTACGAAATGACATTATGACAATGGCGGATTAACCTTTCGAGCGAGACGCCGATCGCGCGCGCCAGAAAGATCGAGAACGGTAGATCCGTTTAGCCTGGATCACCTGTTACGTCTCGCTGTACCCTCGGCAATCTCCGACCGGTTTCGCGCGACTCCGCGCCCGTAACTTCGCTGGGTCTAACTTCATTAAACCTTATCGATTCTCGCGGAAAACCTGCGTTATTACACAATATAACCGCCCGGGGCGCTGCATTATTCATAAGCGCATATAAGTGCACTGCTTGTTTATCGGTCGAATTTATTTTCCACTTTTTTGCACCGCGCAATAAATTTTTTGTCCAACGCCACCTATCAACTTCTGCGACATGAAATTCGGCTTTGAACACAGCCGATTCTTTTTGTTAATTGATAAGTAATTGCGCGGAATTTCGTATCTTGCTTTAATATGGTACGAAGTTAGCTTCGAAAAGTAGAGAATCGTGGCACTACAGCTTGCACGTGAAATTGAGCCAATCGCTAAAAAATGAAAGCTGATCAAAAACTTTATCGCTGAGTGTTTCTTTGAAGAGATCATTGTACTACGCTCATCCATCGTGAGAATGAAGCGTATTAATTCATAATTATCGCACGTACGTTCCTCCATCTTAATATCATTTCTACTATTATGTGTTAATATTACGCTAACCGTGGAATGTAATTATTAGCGACGTCATGTAAATATAATTTGCATAAAGCGCGTTATAAGCGACTCTCGTTTCACTTTGCGCGCAACAAGAACGCCGGACATTTTGCGAACAATTTGTAATAAAATTTCATTTTTCGGCCCGCCTCGCAATCATGATTATATGAAGTTTATTCAAAATGATGAATTTACTGTTCTGAAAATCTTTTGAAAATAATTCCGGAGAATTTGAAAAACGGCGAGCTAATGAAAAGCATAACGTCAAAAATGTTTTATATTTGAAATTGAAATGAGCCCGATTGGAAAGTTGAAAAAAAAAAGATTTTAATTTTCGGCGGCTAAAGGATGGCTAGCTCGATCGGTCCCAGCAGTCGAGGAGCCTCGTCTTGAATTATTCATAGTCCGGCTGTGGGAGACGAGTCGGTGGGACCGCTTCGTCTTCGCCACCACGCCTCGCGTGATCGCTCGACGTCGTCTGTCCGTCAGTTTCTTCGAGCTCCATACATATTTATACGGGCGCGCACAATGTGCGCGAACAACGAGCTTTTATGGACAAGCCGTGGCCCGCGACAACTAGCACCGCCTAATCTCTCGCTCAAACTACCGTCCCGATCATGAATTCATTATGCAGACATATTGTTCCGTGGCTTTAAACATGAGTCAATTAGCCGCGAAAACGAACACCTTATTTGCAATTACAAAACTGTTTGATTAAGATTGCCTTTTTAATCTGTACTTTACACCACGGAAAATGAGTTTATGATTACAAGCAATAAAATTATATATAGGTCAGAGTGAAATGCAATAAACAAGCGAGTGAAAAGAGACACATATGCTGTATATATGTGACATATATGTGACATATTATTGCAATATTTACGCAAACGTATGTGTATCATGTATAGCTGTATATATCTAGTATGTAAAGTATATATATACGTAGCAAATATGTAATATATATGTATATTTAATCAATTATATATATTTTGAGTATACATACAGTTATATTTACACATCAATATTACACATACATGGCATATATGTCATATATATGTTACAAATATAAAGAATATACAACTACATACAAAGCACCTTTATATGAACAGTTAGAAAAATCAGGAGACACGGTAGTGTCACTGGCCAAGTACAAAAGCAAGAAACTCAAAGTGGCAGTATTTATGTCGAAGAATCATGACATATTATTTATGGATAATAAAATACTCCAAAGCAGTGTGTTGGCTAATAAAAAGGTGTACATCCATTGAAAGAGAAAAGTGGATGTTTTAATCTAGACATGACTTTTCTTCGCTATTCCTTGGGCTATTTTTAATTGAATTTACAACGTATATGTGTCGGTATGAACTGAGATAGAATTGCGCGGTTGTGTATTAAAAGCGAAATAACGCAGAGAGGTAAAATAATTTGCCGGCGAGCATTATAAATGTCGCGCTCAGGGCTATTGAAATTGAATGTAATGCAAAACGTAAAGCCATATGGCACAACGTTGCATCAAAGGGTTACAAGTATGGGGGAGATAAGCTGCATGAATAAAGGGATAGCATTTGCTGCGTGATTTGGTTCGCCGGCCACTCGAGTTTTGCCGGCTCGTCCGTTTCATTAAATAATTGTTCGCCGCGAAGACTTGCGATGTGTAAAACGCTCATTGGTTTTTAATGCCGCTCCGATGCTTCGTGTCGATTTGCCTGCGTAATAGTTTTAATCAATTACGATTCATTGCTAAATTAAATTGCTGATTCGAGTAGATATATATTTATCCGGTAGGACTGGAGTCTAGATTTGAAAAGGTACGACGCGAGAGGCGGTTTGATGAAAATGCAATAGTCGCGTACGTAGTGGCGAATAAACAACGGAGAAAAGCTGGCTCGGATATGGAAAACAAATTGAATCCTTCGACTGCTGGGCGCAGCAACGCCACAATAGCATCTTTGTTGTAAATCATTGTTGCGATGATCTCATTTATTGCGTTTCAAGTCCGAGTCAAATGCAGAGACAAAATGTACGCTGAAGTAATCTGTGCGACGAATTAGATGGCGAACGATAGTCGCGACGAGTATCGTCTACATTCGACCAGGCCGAAGGAACACTTGACAAGTGCTCGTTATAATGCAAAGTGTATCCGACGACAGACACGTCGTTTCATCTGGGCGTTCACCCCGGGCCGGAGTATATTTCTGTAAATCACATTCATATACGTTCTCAACGGCGCTTTTTCGCGAATAAACCGAACCAATTGATTTGTGCCTTTTTCGCCCGAGGCTGGCAACAGGTAGTTTGCTGCTCGCGATAATAACGGTCGTTGACGTAGGCGAATGCGGAATGAGTGATTTCCATTTTGTTCTGGGTCGAAAAGCACGCGGAGCCGAAATTTCGATTTCAACCGAACGGTCTTTCGAAGAGCTGGCGGATAAAGCGGGGAGAGGATGCGAAGGGAGCTGCGAGCGAGAAAGAAAAGAAGTCTTCCATTTGACTGGCTCGAGGCCAGACCGACTTACCCAATTAGATTTCATCACTGGGTCGCCCGCTTCCCTGGCTGCCAATATTTGCAATACCTAACTAAACCGATCCAATTATATCTGAACCTTCGTCTTCCATCACACCATTGACACCTGAATATCTCGTCTCTTCTATCATCGCTGATCTGATTTATTATAATTATCTTTTTGCGGTTGCAACAAATGAAATTTCAAGATAGACAGAGTGAGAGGAGCAAATGGATAAAAAGCGTTGACCTTTGAAAGTGGAGTAGATAGCAGTTTTTCAAAACGGCTCATCTTTGACCTTCTATCACTCTGGTAGCAGAGCTAAACTGCCATAAGTACGTCGTAATACCTGGTTTCGGGTTCAAATTTATCGGCAACAATCGCTGGCTTCCTATTTGTATAGCATCAAGAGTGGCTATTACGGCGCGTTTATTTTGACGAATCATTTTCGCTTGGTTATAAAGACGTTATAGCTGACGTATACCTTCACCTCGTGCGTCAGATTTGAATAATAATAGCCGGAAAATCGTCCGAAGCCGCTCGTGCACCTTTTGCTGATCCAACGTGCTCGTTACCATCATTCGCAATTAGTTTGACTGACGTTGTTTCCGCTGCAATAAACGACTCCTTTGCTGGAAAAATAGCGCAAATTATGTATACAGTTAATGGACAATTTAAACTACAATTTCGGGTACAGAGAGTTCAAAAGAACTTTTTTCCCGCCGTGGCAGCCAGAAAAAGTGGTCCAGTTTTGTACCAAACGCTGGAAGGGGGCGACTGCCAATGGAGGGGGTGCAAAAGACGAATAAGAAGAAACGAAAGGTTGGTCGAGAAGGAGGTGGGATGAGAGACGACGGAGCGGCTCGCAGCGCTATCCCAGGCATTCGATTTGGTATTTTTCTTTGTGTATCGTGGATAGTTCAAATTGTTCTGCAAGCGAGGCATTGATATATCGGGCCGCGGGTCCTTTGAGGGAGAGCCGGTTCCGAATTATCCTTCGCGGAGTCTCACGGAACCCCTGAAACACTGGTCAATTTACCCACGCCGATGTCCACCCGGTCGCTCTCCCTTCCGTCTCTTTGCGTACGCGCACCTCGCCACCTTTTTGCTCGCATCCTCTTGTCCTCGGTCGCTTTATTTAGATGCCAAGAACTATCTCGGAGAAATCAAAAACTTTTTTCCAACGTCTTTTTAACCAACCACCACCGATCGGTCAAAAAAGATACCACCGTATGAAGATGTCGCGCCGCAGAATTAACAGCAGTTTACCAAACTCACTCCAACCCTCCTATTTTGCCCAAACTCATTTTCACAGCCACGAATCTTTCTTTTCCACCCGTCTTCCCCCTAGCGCACTTCAAAGCGCTCCCTAAATTAGCCGAATTTGGTTCAATTAAGCTCCTCTAAACGGCGTCGATAAAAACGGAATCTTTCTTGCAGCAGTGCTTCTTAGGGATACATAATTTTGTTCTAAGCTGTAAAGAGCATTGTGAATTGGAAAAAAGTTGTCCAAAATGAGGCTTGATTAAAGCCCGGGCAGTGCTGCGAGTTTGTTATCTGTTCGCTGACCTCGACTTTGACAACTCGAACACCTCGGAAATTAATTTGAACCAAGCGAAAGCCGGAGGGAGCGGGTCGCGGGAAGGGAAGCCGCCGCTGAATCTTCCTCCTTTGTTCCCACGGCTTCGGCGTGTCTCCTCGCTCGAGACCAAGCGAACGATGCTTCTTTCAAGATCCGCCGAGCGAAACGCAAAAAGCAAGGAAAAGGATAAACCCCTGGGTAAAAAGTTCGCGGGCTTCGAAATTTCCTGCTCGCAAAATGTCGCGCAAGCTATTGAGCACGAAAAACGTTCAAAGCTTCGGGATCGATATTGTCATTCCGGAACGAGGCGTGGATGCGGATCTGGGTAAAGACCAAAGTTGATCGCAACGAAATTAGCGCGACTGTCTTTAGCTTCCTATTTAGCCTTACAGACGTGCAGGTGTTATATTTTGCTGAGGAGTACGGCTTATTTATTAGATATATAGGATTTGTCATTGGAATAAGTTGCTTCGCTGCTTGAGACATATTCCATATATATATAAGCAATACAGGTTGACAACTAGAGGGAAATAATATCTTTTTCATGTGCAACAAGATAAGAGGTGACAGATTCCTACTTTACCGATAGCTTATTAATAGGCAATAATATATAAAATGCACTGAATGAATATAGAAAAAATGTACTAGTTTTGGTATGCATTTTTTAAATATGAACAATATTCTTATTTTCATATAAAATTTGTAATTTCAATTTTTTTCACTCTGTGTAAGTATAAGATTTACACCTGTTTATCTGAGATTGAAAAAGTGCAGCATATCATATCGATGATAAATATAGATCTCGCGTAAATACGTTACGGATTACATGATTCCGGTTTCGTTCAAAAATCAACTTTAATATTCTGCAAGAAAAAGCTTTTTATGTTGATTATTATTTCAACGCTTGTTAATTCATTAACCACAAAACTAAGAAAACGTATATTTTAGTGTCAGAATTGAAACTTGATATTTACGTTTGACATTCTCCTCAGCGAAATATCCATTGATAAATAGTTAGCATTGGACAAAGCTAAAGTACATAGAGCAATATCAATTGTAACATTTGAAAAATGTATAGCAATATGCAACATTATACTCAAAACATCAACGCATCTCTGTAACTTTATCTGGCAATACGGACAAAAAATGACGCTACGAGACAAAAGAATTATATGTTATGTACAAATCGGCTACGAGAAAAGCGCGTATTACAAATTTGCAAAAACATGCAGTTTGGACGATTTCCGAATTCAGCCTTTATAAATGGACGCGAACTTTTGAAAGCACGCACAAAGCGAAAAGCGAGAACAAAATGCAAACGCAGAGACGAGTGATAGTTACTGCATCAGAGGAGTAATTTTATCGACCGCAAACAAATAGATCTTTAAATGGAGTCTCGGCGAGCTCAGCTGCAGGAGAAATCGTCTGATATCTTTGAGATCTGCACGGCGGAGTCTAGAAAGGGAGGAACACATAATGAGAAATTGACATCGGTGAGCCTCGGGGTCAGCCGGTCAAAGAGTGCCTCGACGCTGGCGGCATCTCTGTCGCGTGCATCGCGGTCTCTCGCTCGCACCCATTTTTATGAGATCCTCTTCTTACATCTTAGCTGGTATCATATGTAAGCTGGTGAGCGTGAGCGCAGTGTATCGGCTTCAAACGCGAGCCGGTTTCTCTCTTGCTATTGGCCGCTCGCGGGGAGGGGGGCGGTCGCGCGCGTTGCAAAAACCTTAGGCATAGAAAGAGACCGACGAGGAGACGCGGGGTAGCCTGGGGGGCACGCTGCACTTTTAACAACAGATGCAAGATGCAGCGCGTTGCCTTCACTTATACGTAAGACGTAACGGGCTGTTATGTTACAGGCTGGCAACATTTTTGGAATCCGCGGCAAATTTAAATATCGATCCGAACAGAGGTGTGGATGCGAAAAATGTTGATGGAAAAAATGTTGATGCAAGAAATGTTGATGAAAACATGTTGGTGAAAAAATGCTGATGACAAATGTTGTTGAAAAAAAACACGGTTGCAGTTCGAATGTTGAGATTGTTTGTGATGAAAAATAAAAGCTGAATGCTTGGAATAATAAAACACGAAAGTCAGATGGTTTCTTAGTAACGCGGAGAAATTGACTTACTCGTGACATATTTATAACCACGTGTTTTGCTTCGCGGATAATTTTGTATCGTATGAAATGACACGGCTGATTCACGTCGAACACGGAACAAGTTCAGAAAAAGCCGTACGTTAATATCGTCGACATGACTCATATGTAAACGCACAAGTGCAACTCTCTCGTACGCGAACCAGTTCAGTATGGTGCTGTATAATTATCGCGAGGCCGAATAATGACATAATATTTGAAAATGATCGAATAATATGTACACATGAGTCGATGTACGTCACGTGTGCGAAACTTATTTTGTGCCGTTGGTTCATGCAGCGCTCACAATTAAATCAATAATTTCACTATCGACGTATTACTTCCTGCTGCTGCAATTGATCATTTTCGAATCATTGAAAATGCAGCTTTGAATGAAACACGAATTATCATAATTTCTTTATACGATAGAAAGTGCGGCAATTTGCCATATATGAGTGACTGGCGTGTAATTCGACGTTAAAAGAACGTCATAAATGTTGATCGACGAGATGTTTCTCATTTTGAATGTCTTTATAAGTCAGCTTGGTTTCGTAATTGAAGATGCAAACTCGTTACAATTGAACATCCATCAGCCGGAGTAGCACTTTCGCTCAACAAGTTAATGTTGAAATTCTTCACAAAAGTGCTCTCGCGTCAGCTAAAACGTGCCCACTCGTGTCCAGGATGTGTGCACTTTTTCACGTGTCTTATTCAATTAGAGAAAATCTTCTTTCACTTATAGAAAACGCGAAAGATATACTGTCCCATTGAACAGTCCAGATGCGTCCATGGCAGTACACCAATAGTCACTGCGATTCAAACCTCATGCATTAGCGCGCCAATTTTCGCCAGATGATATTCCCATGGCGAATTGCTATAATGACATTCATCATTGATACATCGGGTTCAATAGCAAATCTTCTTCCTCAATTCCCGGAGTTTGCAAAAATTGCCCGAGCGCCGTTGGAGCTACGGTGAAACGAGGCTTCCCGCGCAGAGTCCGTCGAGCCAAAAGTTGGCGTGTGAGAAGGAGAGAGAGAAACCCAGCGAAAACTGGTTTGCCCACTCGCGACTACGGTAAATGCGGGGCGCGTCGTCGCTCGAAGACTCGCGTAATTCCGTCGAGTGGCTTTAATTCGGGCTTGCGTAATTTGCACTTATTGTTGGCCAAATGGTCGCGAGCCGGCCGCACCTTCGTGACGTCACGCGAGCCATAATTCCGCAACAGCGATGAGCGACCGGATGAATGGAAGTCTTAGGGAAAGGTCTCGGGGAATGAGAAGAAAGGCGCTTTTTCGACGCGCCCGATTGTTGCTCGACGCGTTTCCCGGCAACATTAATGACGATGTGGAGAATGCCGTTGCGAGCATCCAATTTTTTCCCCAGCCCGAGAACGGGTGACGAAATGCCGAGGAATAACATTCGATGGGATTTCGAAAGCCTTTATTATCCAATTAATGGGACGTGCGAGCTCGATCCCGAGGTCAAACTGTCACCATGTGATTCTGCGAAAATGCGAGGGCACCATCCAAATTGGCATCTGGCTAGGATGTGCAAGCGTGTACCGATGTGTTCGCGGCTAGGCGAGTGCACGCGCAGGAGTTGTGGGCGGAAATGTGGTTGGAGGTTTCTTCAGCCTGGTATATAATTTTTCGGAGATATGTTATGTGGTGCGAGAACCAGGCCGAACATTTTTGCAATTCCATCGTTAAACTACCGAAGTCAACGCGGGTAGGGTAGATGGCTAACTGGATAATTTCAGATGGGTATCTGATTGCTGGTTGGTAGAAGTAGGTTTGCAAATGAATCCTTAAACCAGAGAAGAGTTTGACGCAACTGGTGACAAGATGGCTGTAAAAATAACCATTGACAAATATGTCCCAGGCTAGAGCTTATCTGTAGATCGTTAGCAGCAACCGTCCAAGTGCAAGAACCAGCGCGTTTTTTGTCGTCCCCCCCGGTTGTGTGTACCCACGTAAGTGCACACGTGTTCCATAAAATCTGACTTGCATTATCCTTTCTCTTTCCATCCCGTGATGAACAAATTCCTCCTCCTAAGAGCCACCGAGATTCATTCATTCTTCCCAATCAACCGGACCAAAATTGTCCCTAAAAGAAGATCCCCTCCGTGAAGCTTGGTAAACATTGGAACACAGCCGTTTATTCGGTTCTTCCACTTGAAAGGCCCAACAGTAGATTCAAGTGTGAATCTGTTTTTACTCCCGAAAGCAGTCTTTGATTAAACCCTCTTTAAGGTACCGCTGTCTGCTTATCGTACAGTTGTTCTTCAACGGGATACACAGATCTACCCAGTTGTCCCAAGTGGATTAGAGCCCTTGACAACGCGGTGTTGGGGAATTAAGATAAACCTTGAAGGATAATCAATGCAGTTGCTGAGTGTTGCCGAGGAAGGTAAAAGCATGGAGACGGAAAGTATAAATTCGTCGTGGAGGAAGCCGATGTTTGGAAGACAGCCTACGCCGTAACTGTATGGCGCATGTAGCTAATGGCGCACACCAATACCTGCGAAGCCAAGCCGCTACATACGTGTTAGATATCCCGCGTCGATAAGTAACTGTGAACACGTACAGACACGTGTAAACCAGTCGCGTTACACTCGGCGTCGACGCCAATCGAAAGGTAATAACGGTAACCCAACGTAATGCGCAGCAGCCATTCGCAAAAGCTCCTCTGTTATTAGCACCTTCTCTCCGCGCCAACACTCCGTTCATTTTCATTTCTGACAGACACACTTGCTGATTACGTGCCGCGCTTATACTTCTCCACACGCGCTGTCTGCCATGCTTGTTTTTGGCTCGATTCTTGGAACAGTTTATGGTACCTAGTTATCATTTGGATTTTCGCTGAATCGCCAGAATCAGTTTATGGTCTTAATACCGATCATTTTTGAACGAGCTAACAAAATTATAGCCAAGTCATTCAATAGAAGAGAAATTACAATTTTATAATTTCACGCTTGATCATTTCTAAAGAATAGATTTCTAGCATGATCTTCGACTGTGCTGGTACACCAAGCATAGCTTGAGATCCAGAAGATTGGACCAGGAAATCATACTGTTGATCCTAGAACCGCATTATGAACTTGCGTTTCTCTGTCTTCCATGTGGATGATTCATTCGACCGTCTCTTTCTAGGGTCCATTAAACCCCAAAGGTGGTCAATAAAGTATGCTCCTCTGTTACCACTGATTTGGCCTGCATATTTAAACTGATTACTTATTATAATCCAGACCTTGGATTTTATAATATGTCATCGCTTCATGAAGTAATATCTGCTCTCGCGATGGTTACGCAAACGCAGCCAGATCAGCGACATTAGGTCAGTCGATATTTAGAAGCGTATAATCAGCTCTGCATCCAATAATTTGGGTTCCATGCAAGTAGGATTTACATTCGTAATCACACGTGGCCGAGTCAAACAAATCGTTCAGCTACCGTGACTAACGTGATCGCAATTAATCCTCTTCGATCGTTTGCGGAATCGGTGCGCCATTCAAAATATATGTAACGGTGCAATCTCTCGAATTTTCCACTCAACAGTTTACCTCGATTGAGAAGCGTCAGGTCATAAGACCATCGACCCTAATTACTAACTAAATCCGCCGATGAAAATCATTCGACTATTAGCGATCAAAAAAATGTGCTCTAAGTGAAATAAAAGACCGCAAAGGTTCATCTTCTCCAGCGTGATGCATAGTCGGAATTGTTTCACGGCCAGTGCAGTCGAGTGTTTCTCCGAGTTGAAATGCGGAAAAAACGGTCGCAGCCAACTCGAGAGAGGGATACAGTCTGTTCGATTGCGTGCCCACTAATTTGAGCCCGACGAGGCGGGTATGAAAAATGTTTCAGCTGCACCAGTTGCTCCGCTTCAATGGGCCAACAAAACTTGGCCCGACGATGCCGGATCATGGCCGCCCTTTGCGCAACGATGCTCCCTGCAGTTATCACGCACTGTGGAAAATCGCGGTGCTCATTGTTACGAAAATACACAGCCTCCCTCTCGTGGTCAAGAATAATCGCCTGCACCGTTATTTCCAACGATTGCGATTTCTACGCGAAACGGACGTCTTCGCGCGAAAAGCGTTGTCGCTGGCAACATCGACGGCACGTCACACTTTATTTTTACACCACAAGGTTGTGGCGTTTATTTTATTATTGCGTTATACGCGCTGCACCTATGAATGAACTTCCTCTACGATTGAGTTGATTTTGGCTTCACCACTGCTTCGAGTCCAGTTGTTTCGTCTCTCAAGATAACTCTTCATTTTAGCTCGCTGCTTCAGATGCATTCGCCGCGATCTTTGAGGCTGCGTTTCTTTGATTTGCTCGCTACTCAGCCAGAGCACTGGACGATGTTATTTGAATGGTCCCCACTGCAAAGAACGAGTGCACAGAAGAAGAAAAAAACTGAAACATGTTGTTATCTAAATTTGAATTAGTTGAAATTAAGTGATTGGTTAAGTTTTGGTTGAATTGCAATGAAAATGAAATATTGGACTGAACTTGATGAAGCAGCAGAAAAAATGGAAAATGTCGATTCGGATGGGAGCTCGCAAATTTGTGTGCGTTGTTGCTACGGTGACAAGTAGAAAGAAAAATTGATGGTACTTGCCCCCTCCACAAATCCATGTCAAGTATAACGCGAGCTAAATATATTTCGAATGCTAACGATATATGTTGTAATGTAAAAATAGAAAGATTATTTCATTGATAAATACTGTATTAAATTATCACCACTGATTTAACAGTGAATGTTACCAAAAGTTGATAATATTTAATTACTGTAAATAATAAACAAAGAATGTAGAATGTAAAAATGAACATACTATGATACAGGTTTAAATGTTTCATTTATTGTACGATTTCAATATATGAAAAATTATTTACGGGAAATATATAATACTTTGAAAAACATTAATTTACCAATCAAAATATTATGTTTACACTCCTCCTTTCATGCAATATGAAAGTTCATTTATTAGGAACAAATAAAAATGTAATTTCAAATGTAAAAATAAAACTAACAATTAACAAACAATTTTTCTAGAAAAATAATTTATTATGCTATTATAGATGAGCATAAAGTGGAAAATCTCCTGTATTCTTGCAAAGACCCTGATCGTGCTTAGAATTAAATAGACACTCGCTGAAAAAGTACAATCGCAATTTAACAATTAGTGATTTTCAATTGTGTTTCATCCACTTAGTAATGTCACTAACATGACATTCAAATCTCATATAGTAATATAGTAACTTCCTAGTGAATGTTGTGCATATTCTAAATTTATAATCACGAAAAAGTTCAAGTTTTTCAAGTGTCTGAGAATAATTCAAACTAAATTGTATCAGCTTTAAATTGAATTATTATTCAAGAACTTCGATTAGATCGAAAGAAATATGAAATGAAATGATACAAATAAAACGATTAGACAAAATTCACTCATTACAATTCATTGCAATCAATAGTTTGTCATCACTTTCCGTCCCTAGGAACAAAAAGTACTCTTTTTCTTCCCCAAATATTGATTTATCTTGAAAAGAGCAATTGAAAAATAACGAATACTTAAATGTAAAATGAAATAATAAATAGTTTGACAAAAATTGCGAACATCTTGGTGTCTGGTGGAAATCTCGCTTTTGAAATAAAATGCTAATCGAGCTGAAATAAAAGTACTCTTTATATACGAAAACCATTTTTGCACGCATTTCCAAACGCTTAAAATTCGTTGGCCTTCAACTACGTAATAATGAGTTACGTGACTTTCATTTGATGCTGTTTCCTTATCAAAAGTATATGAGTCACGCGCGACCTGGCAATGACAGTGACGCAGCGCAATGTCTCCATTGGCGAAGAATAACGACACATTTGATCGATCGTGCGCTAACTGGCGTTCGGCTGGCCACAAGATGAACGATAGCATCGGCCAAAATTGGGGCCTTCATTTTTATCCAGTGCCATGTGGATCAATCATAGCAATCGTATATCTACCAGTGCGATGCCGAAGGTGTTCTTTTTTATCAAAGCGGACGATTAATTTGAACAATTTGTCGACGGTTATTAAAATCGCCGAAGGAGAAAAAAAGTGTATCAAAGTTGGCGGATGAGTGGCTAAAAATATGTCGGATAATAAAACAACATCGGGGATATTATTTTAGTGGGGATTGTTTCAATAAATCTGCTGCCGTCAAACTGTATCGCAGATGATTCATAGAGTGTGTAATTTTTGATTTGCTTATGGTAGTGTTGCGAGCGCTCGATTGCGAAGCGCCCAAGTGCGGCTGAGTATTTTAAATCGGAAAACGGCAGCACCCACGTGCACACCCACCTCTTGGCGTTACAACGGACATCTCCGCGCGCAGTGATGTAGACGAGGAAGTGAACATCGCGAGACACCCTCGTCCAGGCGGTGTCTATTCCAATTACACAGCCCTGCACTATCTCAAACAACCGGATTAATCGTGAAATTAACCGCTTATGTTTTCTACGACTGGCCGCCCACTCGACACCAATTACCTCTCATTTCCAGCCTCGAATCTTCGAAAGTTAATAGTCTTCCGAGAACAAATCTTCCAAGCCTATTATTGCTCACTCACGCTTTAGCGTTTTAACGCCGGTTTTAGTATCCGCGCGAGAACAAGCTTTATTTTTCAAAATGCAATAATTCTTTGCGATCAAAATAATCTGATCTCGCGGATATTTCAGGCCGAGTGACGCATCTCTGGATCGCGCGGTTTCGCATTGTCGATCGGCAAAAATCGGCTCGGATCGCCTCGGGATGCGCGCAGTTTGATCATTTGATCGGTGGACATGAATGAAAGCGAGTCGCGAGCAATTACTCGCGATTAAAGCCAACAGAACTTGAGTCGCGTGTTTCTCTGTGTGCGTAGCGCTCTTCATCGGCCAGTTGGCAGTTTGCCCCGCGTGGGTGCGGAATAACGAATCGTTACTTGCGCGTTGGTGTGAACTTCACGAGTCACTTTTTCACGTTGCCCTCGACTATTTAGTCGTGGAAATAAAAGACAAGACGAATCTCTTCCGAGAAATCCGAGTACTCAAGGCGCGATCGGAATAATATGACGCCGCCCTAACAAGCGACGTAAAACGTCTCGTTTACAGAGTTAGAACAATAACAATCTATCTAAAGCACAAAAATGCACGTAGAATGCACTATAACAGTACTCAAAAAGTAGCTTTACGATAAACATTTCTCAAATTCACTCCCAATCAACGCTCTTCAAATTTGTACTTTACACATGCACATCTTTATTTTAATCCTATAAAACGAAATATATTACTCAAGAAACTTAAATCATCTTAAAAATGGCCTCGTCATCTTTATAAAGGCCATTTTTACTTTTTTTACATCTTAAATAAAACGGTCAATTGTAGGACGAAGGGGAAAAGTATGGATTTCACAAATCCATAAATAAGACCAAAATTACGCGTGCGAAAAGTAAGTACTTTCCCCACCGAGTGCAGGAAAGACGTACTTTTCCCACGAAAACAGTTGAGAAACAAGTTTCAAAAAACAAATAGTTTTCGCATTAAGTTTCTCTGACTTTTTTCCACCCTCGTTATAAAATGTGTTTCTCGAAACTATTTTCCCACAGCAATTAACATTGTAAAAACCCATTTGATTAATATTCCTATTCGATAGTTGATAAAACAATCGACCAAGATTGTAGAATATGTTTTCTAATGAAATTTTCTTGTTGTTTCAGGTAAGTCATGATGTCACGGAGTACTTCTAACACTTGCAATTACAATATGTCATTTGAGAAAGCCACGTTAAATTTGATACTGGAGGAACGTAAGTTGTGCAATCGCTTCGTCATTTGACTTTTAACAATGGCAAAACAGCAGGAACGGGCAACGCTGGGCCCCAGTGAGATATTTCATTCAGCAGCGATTTCTCGTCGAGCACGCGAGACAATCGACACTATAACGGGGGCGTCCAATAAACTCAAACGGGAGACACTTTTGCCGAACAGTCGGAAGCCACTGGCGCAGTTATCCACGATTTATCGTCTTTATAAATTTACACGTCGCCGAAACATTTGAGAAATAACGTCGCAAATGTTCAATTTTAGATAAACTCGACACTTTGCGAGCTCGTTTCATTTTGCAATCTAAATCTGAAAGCAAAAACGGCTTTTAGAGATAAAAAGTAAGGTATTGAAAAAAGTTTGCACCTACTGAGAGAAATGTTGCTCGTCAAATTAGTTATTTGACCAAAAAGTGGAATAGAATTTGCATTTCACAATCCACTACGAATTATAACAAATATTTATAATTATATAAACAATTCAGATTTAATTAATTCAAAGATAAATCAAAACACACTGAACATGGTTTTAATTAAATATACAAAACATAGCCTTGCAAATATTTCCACAAATTACCATTCTTCAAATGTTTATCAATTTCACTTTTCGTTTATTTCATTTATTCATTCTTTTCCATCCGAAAGAAACGAGTCTATAATTTGCTCATAGTTAGTTGATTCTCCTCTTAATGAAGTATCGAGTTGTGATATTAATTGAAATAGTCGAAGTGACTTTTTGAAATCGAAACAAAAGCGTTGGCGCAACAACGCGAATAAGTACATAGGCTATAAAATAGCGAAACATTATGGCGCAGGTTGTACAATAAAGCGAGCTGCGGCTGCCGAGAGCGGAGTATATCTGACCGGTACAATAAAAATGATTACCGTTGTTCAGTGGGGAAACGTTCGGTCGACGATCGTAGCAACAACAGCAACACAATAAGCAATGATAGTCATCGTCAAAAGATCCCGAAGACTACTATAATCGCTGGTTCTCGCGGTTTCCATGACGATTTAATATGAAAAGATGGTGTCTATAAAATGAGATTCGCCAAAATGAAAAGCGCGATCAGAAATATCATTATCACTCCTATTTGCATGTCATACAATATATTACAATTATTTATCAGGCGTGCAATCGAAGGGAATTGTGTTTTCGGAATTCGAGTTAATGAGAACGAGCCGTTACGTTAGTTGGAAATGGCTCTTTCGTCAAGAACGCATCTCCGTCGTATATCAAATGTTATCACACACGTCACGCGCCAGTTGTACCTGCGTCGGGTTTCCCTTTCGGTGCAATGACGTAATGATATCGCGGTTATGTTATGCACGTTACGTCATAAATAATATTATTATATTCACATACGATGCACGCATACAACAGCAGCACAAAGGACGCGGCGAAACAAAGTGATCTTAAACAGCTCTCCAAAGACCATAATTTCAACAAACTGTTATCCCGCACGAATAAAATGAAATTAACATTTAACTTGTCTCTAATTCGATCGTTAAGCAGCCGAGAAGTGAAATATACAGACGGGGTGAAAAAAATAGCTTTTGTTAACGTCACGAGATCAAAGTGAGTGAAGAAAAAAGATCCGATGTGTAGAGACCGGCGCTATTTAATTAACGCAATGAGAGGGCTCGGGGGCGGAGTGGGAGGGGTGGTTTTTGAGGCCGCAAGTCGAGGGGATATTGATTATGTGCACCTGCACATCGAGACATCACATTCGTCTCTCTTGAAATTACAATCGCGCAATAGGATTGTGGTATTCTCTTGGTGGTGATATCGAATCGCGCAGCCAGCCCAATCGGCACAGCAACAAGATAAAGCGTCGGAATTGATCCTCGTATTTGTAAACTGCTCAGTCATCCCAAGGTATCACGACCGCTCCCGAGCATTTTGTACACGAGCGTTGGCCAAACTGCACGCCGCACTCTCCTCCGCTCTCGCATCCCTCCGACGCTTCGCCGAGCTTATCCGTATCCTTGTTTAGACATTGTCGGCGTCACGGACAGTTCGTTTTTACGACTAATTTCGACACTTGATTTATCAGTGCGTGTAACGTAATGGGCGACAAGCTGCGCTACTTGATTTGCTTTGCAATACACGTTTTGATTGGATCCAGTTTTACAGTTCGGCTGTAAGATAAATAAGTTTATTAAGCTTCATTTTCGATTCTCATGTTAGGGCATTAGATCTGCTTAATTAGATACTAGTGGGATAAAGTCGAGGGAATAAGCAAAACACGTATTTTCGGATCAAACGTAAAGTAACGAGTTTGTTTACATCAAATGATTGCGATTTATAGTACCGTTTCTGGCGTAGGGACTTTGGCGCAGTTTCGAAGTCGCTTGGTAAATAAGCTACAGGTTAGAGAATCACTTCCTTAACAGAGGAATAATTGATAAGGTGAGGGAAAAAGAATCGAGACTTAAGAGCTAATGAAGTAGTGCGCTGAAACCTTTTAGGAAACCTAAAAATGAACTTTCTCAATATTTCAACAAGTTGTGATTACGTCGTGTGCTGACATTATATGATCAACGGCTAATTTCAATAATCAGTCAACCTTATCAACAGTATTGAAATCACAAGTTTGCACTTTTCGACGCAGTCCAAATCTTGAACTCGTCTTGAACACAAAGTTAATGTAGTGAATTTATATAAAGCTGATCAATAGCGTTGGAGGAATATTAATTCAAATACTCGATTAATCGAACGTAAACTGAATGGTCGCGAGTGTTAAATGGTGATTAAGAAACCACAATGAAGAAATCAACGATGCTTTAGGAAACAGAATATAAAACACCACAATCGATCATCAACACGTGTAATGATAGAAATCCAAAAGTATATGTCGGCGATAAATTGTAATTACTAATTCCATCAGCTATGCATATGTCTAGATGAGAAAACTAACTCAGTTTGTGTTTACGCTTCCTTTGAAGTTTAGTAACACACACATTCTGCGCCCAAGTGCTTTCTCTCAAAAGTCATACAGCTCACCGAAACCGATTGGTTCCAACGAGCACATAGCAAATGACTCGAGTGAGAGAAGTCATTAAGAAAACGTCAATCATTACATTAGCGTCATTATCCGAAGACAAAGGTAAAAATGGCGGAGCCATTTGAAGCGTGGCAATTGAAATGAATTGTCGTAATTGGCAATACTGAGCGCAGGCACCCGGACAGACACAGCAGATCCGGACGAACAAATGATCGGACTTTTATCTGCGGAGATCTTCCTGGAAGCCGAAAAAGAAGAGGCCAGAGGTGGGAGTACGGAAGCATGGCGAAACTTTGCGTTGCCGTGAGAAAGAAGAGTCCGTTGCGAGGAAACGACGAGGCCTCGTCGATCCGGACGCAAGTTTAACTGGACCTTAGGAGCCGATCGGTCGTTCCATTAAACTCGAATCCGCTGCACCTGAGCGGCTTTCTCGGAGCCCTTCTTCTCGTTTGCCGCCGTTGCCTCAGGTGCGTCAACGAGACTCCGGACCTTGCTATAAATCTTGGCCAATCCTATCACGAGTCCACCGGACGCCGGGTACCCTCGGGACCTTATTCCCATCCTTTATTTGTGTTCCCTTTCACTGATTCCGCCAAACGCCTCGGTGGCAATCCTCATCACGGTTCGTTGGCACTGCTATTCTACCTTGCTGTTTGATTCCAAGACTACTTGATGCGATCAATCGATTTGCTTGAGACGTCAAATTTACTTGAGCTTATGTTTTAAGATAAATTGAAAGGCCAATGAGACTTAGAATCAGTTGACTTTGTACGTAACTGTTGTAACTGATCAACTCCAATTTATCAATCTTCATGGTATTGATATATATGGTGTGTGTGTGTGTGTGTGTGTGTGTGTGTGTGTATTGAACATGAATTGACAAGCTATCTTTATCTTTGCTATTCGATAGAAATAGAATTTCGATGTTTATGAATTGTAAAATTGTTTGTACAATAATTAAAATAGAAAACAAGTAACTTTATTTTCAAATTTATGAATTTATCGATTATGTTTGACAAGTAAAATTCAAACTGCTTGAAATAATGGGTCGAAATAGAAAAAGAAAATTTGTTTATAAAATTAACTATTTTACTATTTCGATGCGTCATCCATATAATTACGATTATTATTTTATTTGAGTATTTTCAATTCGTTTTTCTCTTATTACGTTTGTTTTAATAAATTCATACAGAAATTAGCAAAACCATTATTGAAAACATGTTAATTACATATACAAGACGTTTTTATGTAATACGTAATTTGTTGTTAACTAATGATAAATTAATCGTGAAAAAATATTACATTTTTTTTAATTACCAATGAACAATTAAAATTGCGTTAGCCATTTTATTTACTGTGTTAGATTCATTTTTGATTATTTATTATTACGTTGTTTTTTTAACTTCGTACAAATATTTACATAACCATTACTTTATATTATTACAAAATAACAAAAATGAATGAAAAGTAATTGATTTTACTAAAATGTTCCGTTTTACTTGAAAAAATCGAAGTCTAAATTATTTGCAACAGTAACATTCATTTCAATTCAATATACAACACTACAAATGGTTTTACTAAGTTCTAGAAAAAGTTAGCAAAACCATGTATTATTTTGAAAACAACAGCTTATTTTATTTCACAATTAATTCCCATACATTCTCCACGTACTAAAAACTGATTGCACAGGAATGGTTTTCCTAACTTCTGGGACGTGATTCTTCTGTATTCTCAATTGTTCGCACTTGACTTTTATGCAGATTTCGAGTTTTTCTCTCAAAGAATCGTATTCAAAGATTACAAGATGAAAGTATCCTGCAAAAAACAAACAAACCTTTTTTTCCTCAAAGACCAAAAAAGACGGTATAGCAATCTCTGCAGTGATTTGAAAACCATATCAGAAAGCAGCTTGACTCGATGATTGTACCAAAATAAATAACAAAACTGGAAATGCTGAATTTCGCTAATTCCTGTCCATTAACTGTTTTGAAAAATTGTGCTCGTAATATCTTGGGATCTAGAAGCTAAAAGCTGATTTGAAGCTGCGAGCCTCATCCATTCTTTCAAGAAGCCTAATTGCGAACAAACAGAGGTTGAATAACAGAATGTATAACTCGGAGCAGTTGCATCCGAGTAGAAGTTGAATGTGCACGTCCATAAATCTTTGATCATGTAGCAAGAGCTACGGAAGCCGTATCGTTTTATTGGCTTCTGCGATTGCATTTGAAATGAAAATTATGACAATGGACGCGAAACGGAAACGCCGCTCCTTGGCCGTGGAGCAATCATTCTTCCTATCTCGACAGAGGAAGAGAACGAATAAGGATAAGAGGCAAGCTACATCGAAGCTCGTACTTGAATAATTAAGGAGGTATGGTCGGTCACGGCTCAGGTGCACGGTCCGAGCCAGACCCGCGCTCGATTAATTGGGCCTACAGCGAGCGCCGACCACTCTCTAATAAGTGTCGATGACGTTTCTGTTCCGCGATCTAATTAAATTCAATCAATTGTTTATGGATGCGGAAAATAAAAACGGCTTCATTTAGCTGGCCGGCCGCAATGATTCGTTGACATAACGTTTCTTTGTACAAACAAAAGGACGATCTATCATGCCGGCTGAGTCGCGGCCGCTTATACCAAGACGTCAGTTCCATTTCCGTGCGTCTTTAGATTCCACCTCAGATTCCCCGCGACGCCACTTTTTTCGCGCAGCCTAAACCTTGATATCACTGCTTTCGAATCCGTCATCTCGAACTGCTGGCGTTTTTTGCCTGAAGATAAAAAGAGGGATAAAACATGAGATCATTTTATTTATTTATGGAATAATTCGAGCTCGAGAATGCAGTAAATCGCTCGTGTTAATTAGAAGGAAATAGATCATGCGGGTAGATGTTGGAAAAATATTGCGAAATGATGCTTCACGGTTAAGCCGACAAGTGCAGGATATTTTGAAAAGCAAGCGGTCGCCAGGGTAGTTGGAAGGTAGTTTTTGAAGTTGACAATTATCGAAGTTAGTATAACTTGAATTGGATTCACGAAGCGGCTAAGTTAAGGCGAGTCATTGAGAATAAGTCAAAACCTGAAGATAGTAAATTAACAATAAAGTCAGATATTTCGAGGACAATAATCAAAATGAACTATTTCTAGGCTAAACGATATAAAGGTGCACGGGTCGAGATGCGTGAAACAATGCAATACAAATGGACGGCGCCATCGTGTCGCCGCTCATCTGCCTCGAACCCCTTCGCGTGTCCCGACCACCCCTGTGTTCTCTGTTTTGCTCTTACGGTATCGCTCCCTCTCGCTCGCTCCCTTCTCCTTAATTGAACCGGGAATTCAATTAAATCAGTCGTGAAATCCGACTTTAAAATCCTTTTTTCGAACTGCTAGTTTCCCTATATCTGTTTCACTTTTTTTTTTTTTTTTTTTTTTTTTTTTTTTTTTTTTTTTTGGTTCCCATATTCCTGCTTCTTTTTTTTTTTTTGCTCCACAAATTAAATCTTTAATCATCTTTAAATAATATTTTCACCCAAAAACACCACCATTTTTCCAAGAAAAATAATAAACTTTTCATATTTTTTTAATATCTTTTTTATAATTTAAAAAAAAATTCCCAAT